>JAIGNY010004072.1:3305000-3315000 GCA_020152595.1 Chiridota heheva
TAGAGAAGCGAAGCTGATGTTGAGGATGGTATTGGGGAATTAATTGCCATGAGCAAGAGTGTTGAGATTGATAAGTAAGGAGGACAGCATGTACAATGTTCGCTGTTTTTACTAAAGCCAATGAAGTGATTGAAGAACTGGTGATCGTATTGGGATGATCGGGTTATGAGCCGGGCAGCAGAGTTTTGAAAAGTCTGTAGCTTTTTAAGTGTAGAGTCAGGGAGTCCAAACAGAAGAGAGTTATAATAGCCAACTCTGGGCATAATGTAAGGACATACCGACCTGTTTCATTCGTTAAAATATCCTTATTCGGCTGATGTTGCGTATAGCATAAAAAGATGATTCACAAACGGCTGCATCAAGTTGAATTGTTTCATATCAAGGTACGAATCCATTATAACTCACAAGGTTTTGACATATTGAGAAGACGTGATCTTAGTCTGTCCAATTTGAACAGAAATCAATGGGCTTGTTGAGGAGATAAATTAGAGAGTAGCATGGAAAATTTCTGTCTTTGAGTTATTAATGAATTAATTGAAATATAGAATATTTTTACAAGCAGGCTTATGGAGAAAAAAAAAAAATATCCTGACATTTCTAAGATGTTGATCTTTCCAAGTTTTCAACATATTAGTTCTCTATTTGTATTTATCGTGGCATCCGGGCTACAGTCGCCTGGCCGCTCCAAGAATCCTTTGGGCAAATTTACTCTGTACCCCAGTTTTTATACATTCGTTTATCGCTCGAAATAGGAAATTACTGTCTATTCAAACCTATTCAGTTCACAATCGCTCACAAAATAATACAATACAACTTAATATAAGTTTGTTACGGAAAATTCTCAAATACAATCTATTCATCAGTTCATGAAGTAAGTTATGGTATAAAAACGTTTGTACAATTTAACTTATACTTTCTAATTGTTCTAAATTGAACCACATTCTTTTGAAATAAAGATTAAGAACTTTTGTGTAATCGTTACTTGTCTACAAATATGTACATTCGTTTGAATAGTTACCAAATAAATTAATGTTCTGGCCAAATTTACCGCATTCTTTGTTTTCGGAAAAGATTCGGGCAAACTTACTTATCCCCAAACGCGCCCAAATTTGGGCAAAATAACCAATTTTTCTTACACTGACATAGCTTCGCAAAAAGATTCAGGAAAATTTACTGTCTGCACAAATTCATTCATATTGTTTAGCAAAATATTCGGGAAAACCAACCTGTTACCTTTTCACCTTCATTCTGACAATTAAGATGAATTGACTTCACTCCTTGTATCCTGGAGTAAATGAAATCCATTCTCAGCCTGTCAGAATAAATAACTTTTGAAGAATTATGCAGTTTTTGCCTGAATATTGACACACATTTTGCCCAAATCTTTGGTTGCCCAAATTGTTTGGAGGGGACAGTCTGCCCCCTGCCCCTGTCTCGTATGCCACTGTATGTCATTACTCTTCTTTACACATCACCTTAGGAAAACACACAATATTAAGCCAGGAGTGTATCCAAGCTTGTCGATTGGCCCGATTGGGGAGTCGTCAGGCAAAGCAAACCGGTATTTTGTATGCACTGGGGTCCATAAATAGCCCCGATGTGGTCAAGGACATATCTTCGGGTATCTGGGCGAAACTTTAACTTCAGTGGTTGGGAGTCGAACCCAATAACTGTCGCATACCATCATGACCAGAGGCGGCGGAAAATGTTTGAATCTGGAGGGGGTGGGGCACAGTATATCTGAGGGCACTTTCCAACTGTCGTATGTTCAAAGCACAGCGGTATAACTTTATAAGCCCCCTCCCCTCCTACCGGAAAATTTCTTAACCTGTATTGGTCAGAAAATTACTGGTGACCCATTTTCCTTCTTTTTTAAGATTTACAACTTTAAAAATTCAATTTGGTCTAAATTTCAGTACTGTAACAATAGAACAAATTTAAGCCAAAATTGACAACAATTTGGAAAATCTATTTTCAAGTGTTGAAATCGGAAGGATTTAGACTTATCTTGATTAGCCAATTGTATTGGTCATGAATCGGAATATATTCAATTATTAAAATAATGTAAAAGCTATGCAAAAAAGAGGTCCAAGGCTAATAATCTACAGATCTAAGGTTAGAGCTGTAGATTATTATTCAGGAGGCCATCATTTTCTTGATGAGAATAAATATACCTCGGTATATTAAGGCGCTCAACGAGTGAAATTTGTCTGTTTGTGGTATTTTGCTTGATGTATGTGTTACTTTCTTAAATCTGTCAATAAAAAATATTAATGAGGGGACTTCAATATATTTTGATATAACACTTTTTTTTTTATCTCGACAAAGAGGCACCTTTTAATCTTTACAAAGAAGGTGGGAGAAGACACGTCAATTTATTTCATGACAATTGCCCGGATCTAAATTTTGCCCTGCATGACCAGTTCGGTTTGTACCCCCGATCAGGAGAACAGTTTTGTTCTCCCGATCGGGGGATCATTTACAAAAGTATCTCACAATGCATCTATCCAAATTCAAAGTTTGTATAGGAATAACATAAGAATCAGACATATTTCGAGCGCGGGGAACTCAACCACTGTAAAGGGTTTGAATTTTTCTTCACGAGTTGAAATAATGGCATATGAATTATCTTTTCACCGTGCGCTTTTAAGATTCAGCGTGCGGTTTTCGAGAAATTTAAAGAAATGTGATGAAATATTATTATGCGTTACCGTTAGGCAATCGCGCTTTAACAAGGTCTTCTGAAATTGTGACAAATAACTTGGGGATTTGTAAAAATAATTTAGCAATAACTGCGTAATAGTAACAAAGTTGTTTTACTTTCGCGAAATTGAACATGAACAAAGCAAACTTTGTTACAAACCTTTAATGAAACGACTGATAAGCGTCTATGACTGAAACTTCACAATGAAAATGGCGGCTTCCATATATCACTGTAAGCTCAGTGCGCATGCTTGAGTCTCCCGATTGGGGAACTTTGAGTCCCCCGATCGGCGGTACGAATTGAATTGATGACCGACTTCAAAGATGCCCCACTAATGAAATTTGGGATGGTCCTCTAACTCGAGAAGGGTCCTACTTTTAATGCCCTATGTTAAAGAGTTTTACAAATTATAAGCTGAGAAAACAAAGCTAGGCAGAGGTAAAAGTCGGTTAAGTAGGCCCTATTAACAAGTCTAATGTGTAGGCTGTTGGGCACCCGACTTTGTCTGTAGGAGAAAATAGAATAATGTGTGCGCACAAAGCGCGTGAAGTTTCACAATCTTATAGTCTTTTAAGGGCAATATTTATGTTACTTTCTTTAATGAAAAGACAGTCTTTGAATAAAAAGTTTTTCAATATTTAAAAAGGCAAGTTTCTTCTCTAAAAAAGGCACTTGTACTCTTTAGAATTTCAATTCTTCTTCTGAAAAAAGGGGACACTTTTCGTCTCTGAAAAGGGACACTTTTTACACTTTTGAGGGGGCACGAGCCCCCTGGTTCACCACCTTTAAGCATGACTCATTAACCACTGAGCCTGTGCACGTCGTCTGAAATCAGTAATTGGGGATATTACAAATTGCTGTTTATAGCTTAGGCCAACGTTAATTTCATAGATGGATATGAATTTACACGTCGTTCACATTTGGGCATTTGAGATCGGTCGAAGATGTAGGTCGTCGACCCATTCGACCCCCTTACCTATTTAAAATAGTTTCTCTGGATTTCTTCAAAATAAATTCCTCCGTTATGCAAAATAGTCATTTCTGACCACTGAACTACAAGTTGTGTTATAGTGTTGTAACAGTTTGTTGTAACAGTCTTATCAATCATTTGACTACAGACGCGCCGGGGTGCTGTCCAGCCGGGTACGCCGCTGCTTTAATCGAACAGTTACCGCGATGCATTGGTTTGCTGACAAATACGGAACCTTACGTTGGAGCACGCACAGCGTGTCAGACTCTGGGTGGAAACCTTTTAAGAATAAATGCATTAAATGAAATAAACGTAAGTAAACCTATTGATCTCAACAAATTAACTGCATATAATATCAAACGCTCTCGTTTGGCTTCACAAAGCACCTTTTTTTTTTAAGAATGGGAATTATAACCAGAACCAAAATGTTTCGTGGTTTCGATGCTTATCATAAGCGTCATTGATTTGCAAATTTTGTATTATGTGTCATGTCATTGCATATCATAAAATATTTGTTCCAGGATATTTATTCATAAGCCACGCCCACCATGCAGATCAATAAAATAGAACCTGTTGACAACACTAGCCTACGCACAATAGTTAACAACATTATCATAGCAAGTATGATGCAAAACAGACATACGGACATACGGTTGGTTACAATAGTACTTGAATAAATTTACATTAAGCCCTCCTACTCATTAATATGTAAAAAATCACCACCAAAAACAACAACACACATCCACAGGCCATATGGGTTATCTGTGTACTTCATATACCCTGAATCCAATGAATCATTTCTGAGATATTGTGTTTACAAACTCTTTTCAACAAAATCATAATAAAACTCGCCCAACATTTTTTATAACATGAACACACTGGCAAATAACATAATGATACCAAAAATGAAACCGAACAGACATGCAGTTTTTCAAATATGAGCATTTCAAGATTTTTACAATAAGTCTCACCTATTAAAATATTCATGACATCACCACCAAAACCACTGGGGCACATCTGCAGACTACGGGTTGTATGTGTACCACATTTGACATGAATCCACTTTATCACTCCCGAGATATCAAGTTTACAAGCTCTTTCAACAAAATCATAATAAACCTCGCCAACTACGCATATTAATGAAATTCCACGCCTTTATACGAACATATACATAACAGATGACATCAAAATTATACCAAAATATAAAACAAAACGGAAAAGCATTTAATAAAATAAGAGCATTAAAATCGTTCATTTTATCGTATTATCTGAATATGCAGGCTTTATGAAGCAAAAAATCGATAAAACATTAACAGTTGAATATGCGTTTTATCCTTTACAAATGGGCCGCCATTATGAGTTTGTCCAAGACTCGTTATATTATCTTTTGGGGTGTTCTAGGCTAGTTCTTTAGAAAAACTTCAACAAACTCCAATAACATAGGCATAAACGTGTACCCCAACATCCATTAACATATTAATGATCGTAGCAAATGCATGCATGTTATAACATTTTTCGATTTTGTTTTTATAATGATCAAATTCAACAATAGCATTTGCATATACATTTAGTCATCTGTCGTTTGTTATTGCTACCATTTGTACGTCCAGGGGTATTTGAAAGACCTGGTAACGGATGAAACACTGCAAGTGTGGATTGGTCTCGACGACTTCACATCAACCGAGGGACGATTTCAGTGGATTGCGGATGGCTCCGACTTGACAACTGACACGAATAATCTGTAAGTGTACGTTTCATTGACCACATAATACAATTTAGTGCATGAAAATTATGATGCAGATAACCCCTAGAACCCCCTCCAGCAACAGCTCTCATACTGAAAGTTAATTTCGTGTATCATGCAAGCCAGAACACCAGTTGTGATCGTTTGCATTAAATAGCTTTTGTTAATGAAAACAATTTTTTAATTCATTGTTTCCTTTACCCCGTTCAAATTGCATGTCATGATATATATCTCTAATTACTTCTTTTAATTCTGTTCAACCAATCTGCATAATTGATGGCGGTTGTGATTCATATTAGTTTCCTATCTTCAGCCGTTTTTGCTATCCCTCATCCTTAAATACTGTATGAAGCTGATGCTGCATGTTATCTATGTTGTCGGGTTGTATTGGTTTATTTACCAGTTTACTAATACATTTTTCAGTGTTGAGTTCTGAATTTTGTTTTCGATTCTCACTAATTCGTCCTTACTTTTCTTTGGTTTTCCCGATACTTCTGAAATACATATAAACGTACACTTTTTTTTTGCAATTTCTTGAATATATTGTGTTTATCATCATGTCTGTAATGATACTATATACATGAGGAGCGCTCTTAGCCTTGGGTGTACACAGGATCTTGTCTCCTTTTAAAAGCGGAAAATGGAACTAAAGAGTATCATTATGTATTTACTTTACTATACTCTAACAAAAGTTATATTATTCTATTACATATACTCAAATGACTGCCAATGGCGTATTCAGTAGGGGCAGATGGAGCAACTTGTCCATGCTGCCATGTAAAGTTTTGAAAAAGCGTTTATTCTGTCCGCTTCAGGCTGGTTTACTGGATTTAGAAGCAAATCTTGAGATCTGATTAAATCGATTATTTCATAGTTTTTGTACTTTTTGTGATGTGACTATTATCATATTAATTAGTCAAAAACAAAAATATGCCTAAGCTTTAAGTTTATACATTTCCTCAACGGAAGGAGATTTTGGACCATTTTGTTTACCATTTTGCTTCCTTTGTTTGTTCTCTAACACTCAAGATGTACATGCATGGCCACTGAACTTATCCTTCTATTGCAGTATTTGAAGACATTTTCTTCTGGATTATACACAGATAAATAAACATTATTCTCTATGTAGTGGTTGGGCAGTAGGTGAACCGGATAGCAGCAATTCAGTTGATAACGATTGTGTGTACTTGCAGAGGAATGCTGAATTCTTTTTATGGACAGTTTCACCATGTGGCACATCAAGACAGTTCTTATGCCAAAAACCCCCAACTTGCACTGGTAAAGTTTGATAGACGTTTTCATACATGTTAAAATATCAAACGTTAAAACTGTTATTGTATTAAAGATAAATGGATAGGATATAGATTTTACACCCATCTGAAACAACCTTAAATGAACAGAGTAGTTATTACATTAGAACAAACAGACCTGCAGTGTCCGAGCTACCGCTATTCAAATTTGGATGATTTTCGATGTGAGCAAAAGTTGCGATGTATAAAAGAGAAAACAGCTTAATATCTTTCATGTATTCTTTCAAATTTCTGTCCTAAATTTCAGTCACTGAAAATCATCAGACCATTTTTCCCTGTTAGATTTAAATTGAGGTTATGATGGAGATTGCAAGCCTCTTGGTTCTATTCATCTTCCACTATTCAAGTAATGTTGGTGAAGGATTAAAAAACAATTAGGTTAGCGTAAAGAAATTTATAGAGCTTCTCTCGTGATGTCACAAAATTTCATGATTTATCTTCATAAGGCCTTCAAATTCAAAGTCTGTAAAAGAGTTAATTTATCCAATTAT
The DNA here is from genome assembly GCA_020152595.1 of Chiridota heheva. Lineage (NCBI taxonomy): Eukaryota > Metazoa > Echinodermata > Holothuroidea > Apodida > Chiridotidae > Chiridota > Chiridota heheva. The sequence goes on from JAIGNY010004072.1 coordinate 3,312,220, forward strand.
GATAAACCCATTCAAATAACATAGGTGAAGGATTGAAATACAATAACTGAACATACAGAAATAGGTTTTTTTCTTTGTGATGTCACAAATTTACATACAAATTTGCATAATTCATTGTAATAATGGGTACATGTTTTATAAAATGGTCAATTTTACCGATTATGATGTGAAATAATTTGCTATTGGTTTAAATGGCATGTTTCTTGCATTAAAACTCAAGTCGGCAGGTTGGTGCAATCTGTTCAAGTTGTGACTACTTTTGACGGTACACTTATGATCATTCATCAGCCTGTTACGTGTGGTTAATTGCACACTTGCCCTTGATGGTATATACGAACAGAAAAGTCTGTAAATCATAGCAAAGTCACTTGTATTTTCTGCCAATCGAAGTTTGAAGAATTTTTAATGCACTCCAGAGTCGTAGTGAAGACAACTTAAAATCCTCAATGTACTTCTTGCTGTCCTAAATTTCAGTTAATCAAAACCCTCCATTTTCTCCAGCTCACTTTTAATTAAGGAGATTTAAACTGGCCTCTTGGCCATTTTGAACTGCTTACATAAAACAGAAAACTTAGTTCAACAAAAATAATTTCATATGCTGATAGGCTTGCTCCTTTACATGTCATCAATTTTCATAAACTTTTCATAATTTACTACTATAAGGCCTTCAAGCTCAAAATTATGTAAAATGGTCAATTTGTAACTAACTGATGATAATTGCTGCTATTTTCATGTATTATGATTCTTCCACCTGTCCGTAGATAATTTAAGTATTTTTTTCAAATAAAAACAAATATGGTCTTTGTTGTTCTCTTCAAACAGATGTAGATGAGTGCGAGTATGCGGATACAACTTCATGTGATTCTGTGAGCCAAGACTGTCGGAATACACTAGGTTCATATGAATGCGTGTGCAAAAGTGGATTTGCCACCACTGACATCGGATGCACAGGTCTGGAATCAAAGTTATTATTGTGCAGTTGTACAGTTGTAGATATACATTCTTCATATTTCTATACCAAACATTTGCATTGAAGCAGGGCACAGGGTGCAAGAAGTTTGCTCGAAACACATTTTCTAATTCCTGCGAAATGATCCCGATTTGCATTTTATTTTGATAGGAAATTTGATATACTAACAACAAATTATGGCAATACCTTCATACGAGTTGCGAATACTTTTTTATGTCTTTTGAGAATTAATAAAGGTCTTGAAATTTTCCTTGAATTATGAAACTGAAGAAAATAATAAGCCAGGATGATTAGCTTGATGTTATACTGGTATGTATGTGTTATACAGAATGCTTGATTCAAAGTATATTTGGTATAAGAGACGTCATCTGTATATCCTAGGTTCATAAACTTGTGTTTCAATGATATTTCTTCATAAAAAGTTTCTTCAATAATAAAGTCAAATAGGAAAGTTAGTCAGGATTGACGAAAAGCTACAAAAGTAAGCAACTGAGTACCAACGGAACATATTACCGAAGCTCGGTTTTCTAGAATTCTTGCATTTGATAGCTACCCATGGTACATGTGATTTGATGTAAACATACACGAAATGTCAGGTGTTTTCTGAATTTTCCATTTTGCCATCAATAGATATGAATGAATGTATAGAAAGCAGTCCTCCTTGTGGTCAGTATGCAAACACGTTGTGCCAAAATACCCCAGGAAGCTACAATTGTATATGTAAATCAGGAGCAACCGAGGACACGAGTGGTATAGGCTCATCTGGACGTAGACCATGTATACGTAAGTTCTTTTCTCTAAGAGTGACAAATAATTTGAAACCAAACGCTGTGTCTGTAGACGTCGTGTATTGGTTCACATGACGAAATTAATCTTAAATACGTTTATCTCAACATATGAATATAGCTGCGATAAAGTTAATCATCATTTTGTACCGCTGCATAATTTGATATACACTTAATAAGCTGAATTATACACTTTTGATATTTCGTAAATTTACACGTATTTGCGAAGCTAACAAAAACGCTTAGTGCGGTGACTTGGACGAAAGTTTAAATTATTGTGATTTAAATATTTGATTATGGCCGAAAGTCATTTTTGAATGTTTTATCGTTTATTATAGTAGTTGGGAGTTCGTACGTTCTTCGAATTTGCTCCGTTTACAGTAAATGTTATTACAAAATTTTGGAAATTTATATTGAATATTTCGTTTGTCTACAGCCAACGGTGCCTGCTCCATCAATGACGACTGCACTGCATACGAAGATTGCACCGGTGATTCACCCAATAGGGTATGCCAGTGCAAAACAGGATTCTTCAAAAATAACTTGAACGTTTGTGAAGGTTGGTCAGACCGCTCAAATTAATCTCAAAAATAATTAAGCATAACAATCGCAAAGATTAGAAAAGACTGCAGTAATTACAATACTGTAAACAGATGGCTGAACCCATCGATCTTGATTTCTCTAAAGAATATCGCCCTTTTATTGTCCAATGTCATTTTGCTGTTTAAGAATTAATCAATCTATCAATGTATTCCCGATGCGTACATTCTTCCCGTGCCTGCACGTGCATTATTTATCTGTTCGTGCTGTGAAGGAAAATTAAAATATTGAATGACGTAAAATCAACGTGAAATTCATAATTGTTTCATTCTGCGTAGATTAATATGATTAATGATTCCGAACAATTATCTACATTTTTTTAAATTTTCCCCAAATTGTCCTTCATATGTTGAAGTTCATAGAATAGAAAAAAGCATCAGCGTAATCATCGACCGCTTAATAATCTGATGAACACATATTCCCCTA
>JAIGNY010004072.1:3320000-3327500 GCA_020152595.1 Chiridota heheva
CCACCAATAGAACCTTTAATGCTGATTCACTGTAATATACAACAAACAAACATTGTCTTAATAAGATACATAGAATACATCTACATCTAACACATCACATGAATAAGAATGTTTTCATAGTAAACAATAAACAGTACCGATCACATTCGGAAAAGAGGGTAATGAATTGTAGCTATTTACACAAGGCGGAAACTGCAAGGAAATCATGAATAGACATACGAGCCGATACCCATTAACAATTGCCATGACAACCACATGGTCAGTACCCATGTATACCCCAGAGTCATGATCTACCAAATACAAAAATTTGACACAGGTACCGTCAAACTATAAATTGATTATTCCAAAATCCACATAATATTGTCTTATACATAGGTATCAATCCCAACATTTCGTAAATAACAATAAAATTGGGAGGAGGTGCATGATAACTGACCAGTAAGTGATGTCGTACAGGGGTGAACAGAATATATGTTACGATTATTTTCATGGATACATTAAACACCCTCATTCAACAACATATATAATGAATCAATAAATAACTATATAAGTGGACAAACTATACCTCCAACAAACAAATATGGCAATAAACACTGCCAAAAGATCTTTACAGTAAATACACATAAAGATACTACCATTTTGGAATTGTAGCCAGTGCATAACAACGATGGCTTGAATAGCACAGCACGGTACATGTAGGCTAGCCTAATCATTGCAACCAACAATGATCGTGGCTTATTATAATAGTATCACGTACAGCTCGTGATGTCAACCAAATCAGACCAATATGGTCTTATATATGTATGTACAACTATACCGGAGTAGCTAATAGACTCACCGAAGTTTTGTGACCCATTTACAACTTATCACATCACCACACCTATCTTTGATACCTATGATGTTTCCTGGTTCCAGACCTGGAAGTGTCAAGTAATTAATGACTTTCGGCCTTGAAGTGAAAGCGAAAAGCCCAAATACACCAGTGCTTATCCAGCCTGTTCTTAAACAAATTTAGATTGCATGCTTCCACGACCTCCTAAGGTAAATTATTCCATGACTTGCAAATCCGATTGGAGAAAAACTTATGTTGAACGCTGGGGAATGAATGTGATTGAAGAATTTTTCTTTTTTTAGAACCTCTTGTTCTAGTATTAATACAAATATAATGAATTTGCAACTCTTGTATCATATATATATATATTATATCATATATATATATATATATATATATATATATATATATATATATATATATATATATATATATATATATATATATATATATATATATATATATATATATATATATATATATATATATATATATATATATATATATATATATATATATATATATATATATATATATATATATATATATATATATATATATATATATATATATATATATATATATATATATATATATATATATATATATATATATATATATATATATATATATATATATATGAAACCATCTTATATACTTCAATCATATCACCTCTTGCTCTTCTGTAAGTTTCAAAAGCTTCCACACAAAGAGCTTGTGTGGAAGCTCTTTGGTAAGTTAATCTTGGTAGTTTCAGATTGTTAAGCCTGTCAGGATATGGCAGATTACGCAAATGTGGGATAAGTTTGGTGGCTCTTCTTTTAACTTTTTTGATCAACTTAATGTCTTTTTTCTTTAATGGGTGCCAGACACAGTTGGAAAATTCCAGATGAGATCTTACAAATGCTTTGTAGAGTCGGATTAAAGAGTATCTTATTTGCTTTGTTGATTTTCTCGTTGATGTGAGCTTCAAAAGTAAGCTTGGAGTCAAAAGTTACTCTTAGATCCTTCTCATTAGTTACAAATTCAAGATTGTAATTTAACATTGTGTGGCATAAATCATTTGAAGGAGAACAACGTGCAATTTCTAAGACCTTGCACTTGTCTGATTGAAATTTTGATAGCCATTTTGAAGACCAGTTTGCCAAGAAGTATAGATCAGCTTGCAAGATATTATGGTCTTGAGTTGACCTCATTGACCTATAATTCTTAGTGTCATCTGCAAAAAAGGAAATTGAAGAACTCACAGCGCAGTGAGATCATATATATATATATATATATATATATATATATATATATATATATATATATATATATATATATATATATATATATATATATATATATATATATATATATATATATATATATATATATATATATATATATATACATATATATATATATATATATATATATATATATATATATATATATATATATATATATATATATATATATATATATATATATATATATATATATATATATATATATATATATATATATATATATATATATATATATATATATATATATATATATATATATATATATATATATATATATATATATATATATATATATATATATATATATATATATATATATATATATATATATATATATATATATATATATATATATATATATATATATATAGGATCGGATCGATAACACTACTACAGAACTTTAATCACGTCAAAAAGGGCAGGCTACATAACAACTTTTAAGATACATGCACCGCCATGTTTCTGACAGTTACCCTTACCACCCCACTTAACTCACCCAAACGTAATCCCTACCACCCCACCTAACTGAACCATACATAACCCTTACCACCCCACCTGACTGAACCAAACATAATCCCTACCACCCCACCTAACTGAAGCAAATATAACTTCTTTACTACCCCACCTAACTGAACCAAACATAACCCCTTTACCACCCCACCTAACTGAACCAAACATAACCCCTTTACCACCCCACCTAACTTAACCAAACATAATCCCTACCACCCCACCTAACTGAAGCAAATATAACTTCTTTACTACCCCACCTAACTGAACCAAACATAACCCCTTTACCACCCCACCTAACTCACCCAAACATAATCCCTACAACCCCACCTAACTGAACCAAACATAACCTCTACCACTCCACCTAACTCACCCAAACATAATCCCTACCACCCCACCTAACTGAACCAAACATAACCCATACCACCCCACCTAACTCACCCAAACATAACCCCCACCATCCCACCTAACTCACCCAAACATAATCCCTACCACCCCACCTAACTCACCCAAGCATAATCCCTACCATCCCACTTAACTCACCCAAACATAATCCCTACCACCCCACCTAACTGAACCAGACATAACCCCTATCACCCCACCAAAGTCACCCAAATATAACCCCAACCACCCCACCTAACTGAGCCAAACATAACCCCTTTACCAACCCACCTAACTCACCCAAACATAAGCCCTTTACCACCCCACCTAAATCACCAAAACATAATCTCTACCACCCTACCTAACTGAACCAAACATAACCCCTACCACCCAACCTAACTCAACCAAACATAACCCCTTTACCACCCCACCTAACTCAACCAAAATTAACCTCCTTATCACCTCACCTAAGTCAACCAAACATATCCCCCTTACCATTCCACTTAACTCACCCAAACATAACCCCACCTAACTCACCCAAACTAACCCCTACCACCCCACCTAACTCACAAAACATAATCCCCTACCACCCCACCCAACACAACCAAACATAACCCCTACCTAATTCACCCAAACATAACCCTACCTAATTCATACAAACATGACCCCTACCTAACTGAACCAAAAATAACCCCTACCACCCCACCTAACTGAACCAAACATAACCCCTTTACCACCCCACCTAACTCACCAAAAATAATGGCCCTACTACCCCAGCTAATTCACCCAAACATTATCCCTACCAGCCCACCTAACTGGACCAAACATAAGCCCTACCACCCCACCTAGCTGGACCAAACATAATCCTCTACCACCCCACCTAACTCACCCAAACATAAACCCCTACCACCCCACCTAACTCTTTACCACCCCACCTAACTCACCCAAAAATAACTCCTACCACCCCACCTAATTCACCCAAACATAATCCCAACCACCCCACCTAGCTCACCAAAACATAACCCCTTTGCCACCAAACCACCTAACTGGACCAAACATAATCTCTTTACCACCCCACCTAACTCACTTAGCTCAAAATAACTCCTACCACCCACCACCCCACCTAATTCACCCAAACATAATCCCAACCACCCCACCTAGCTCACCAAAACATAATCCCTACCACCCCACCTAGCTCACCGAAACATAATCCTACCACCCCACCTAGCTCACCCAAACATAATCCCTACTACCCCACCTACCTCACCCAAACATAATCCCTACCTAATTCTTAAACATAATCCCTACTGACCCTACCTAACACCTACCTACCACCCCACCCAAACATAATCCCTACCACCCCACTTAGCTCACCCAAACATAATCCATACCATCCCACCTAGCTCACCCAAACATAACCCCTTTACCACCCCACCTAACTCACCCAAACATAATCCCTACAACCCCACCTAACTGAACCAAACATAACCTCTACCACTCCACCTCACTCACCCAAACATAATCTTTACCACCCCACCTAACTGAACCAAACATAACCCATACCACCCCACCTAACTCACCCAAACATAACCCCTACCATCCCACTTAACTCACCCAAACATAATCCCTACCACCCACCTAACTCACCCAAGCATAATCCCTACCATCCCACTTAACTCACCGAAACATAATCCTACCACCCCACCTAACTGAACCAGACATAACCCCTATCACCCCACCAAAGTCACCCAAATATAACCCCAACCACCCCACCTAACTGGGCCAAACATAATAACCCACCTTTACCAACCTAACTTAACTCACCCATAACATCACCCCACCAAAGCCCTTAACCCCAACCACCCCACTAACTAAATCACCAAAACATAATCCCTACCACCCTACCTAACTAAACCAAACATAACCCCTACCACCCAACCTAACTCAACCAAACATAACCCCTTTACCACCCCACCTAACTCAACCAAAATTAACCTCCTTATCACCTCACCTAAGTCAACCAAACATATCCCCCTTACCATTCCACCTAACTCACCCAAACATAACCCCACCTAACTCACCCAAACTAACCCCTTTACCACCCCACCTAACTCACAAAACATAATCCCCTACCACCCCACCCAACACAACCAAACATAACCCCTACCTAATTCACCCAAACATAACCCTACCTAATTCATACAAACATGACCCCTACCTAACTGAACCAAAAATAACCCCTACCACCCCACCTAACTGAACCAAGCATAACCCCTTTACCACCCCACCTAACTCACCCAAAAATAACCCCTACTACCCCAGCTAATTCACCCAAACATAATCCCTACCAACCCACCTAACTGAACCAAACATAAGCCCTACCACCCCACCTAACTGAACTAAACATAATCCCTCTACCACCCCACCTAACTCACCCAAACATAAACCCTACCTAACTGAACCAAACATAACCCCTACCACCCCACCTAACTGAACCAAACATAATCCCTTTACCACCCCACCTAACTCACCCAAAAATAAGTCCTACCACCCCACCTAATTCACCTAAACATAATCCCTACCACCCCACCTAACTGAGCCAAACATAACCCTTACCACCCCACTTAACTGAACCAAACATAATCCCTTTACCGCCCCACCCAACTCAATCAAACATAACCCCAACCACCCCACCTCGACATTTTCTCCTCGGGTTTGGACGCATTGCAAAATCCATCTTGCGCTGAAAAAAAATCATACCTGTTTTACGTGCCGCCCCCAGTCTTCGTAATGATTCGAAGTGGGCATGAATAAGGAAAGATACTGATGAAGGAAATATAATTGTGAAATGATAATGATGTAAAGCCGGGAATATTTTCGGAGGAAGTTTGTGTATATATTGATTAAAATATCTTAGTGAACTTCAGGAATACAGTAAAGCAATAAAGGTTCGAACTTATGAATAGAGTTAAATCATTGTTTCAAAAGCGTAAAACAAAGATTTGACCCAAATAGAGATTAAAACAATTAAGACATGGCTTGTATGTGTATCAAATGTTTCCGGACATATATGCACTCTTGATTAAATATTTGGGTTTTCCTTTCATATGATTACAGATATCGACGAGTGTGCCACAAATACAAATGATTGCCCAGTACCCGACCAGTGCACGGACACCATTGGTAGTTACACCTGCTCTTGCACTAATGATAATCAGCTTCTTCAAAATGGAGTTTGTATTGGTAGGCCTACCTATCCTTAAAACGTTCATTAAATACATTTGTTCTCTTTTTTTCTTCTGTAAATAAAGTTCAATAAGCTCCCTCAATTATACTTAAAGAGTCTTAGTATCTATCGTATAAAATAAATTATCGTTAACTACGAAACATGCCATAAATGCGTATTGGCTTGTGCATGACGAGACTCATCCCACACTCTTTTCATGTTTCTTTAAGCAACAATTGACGAAATGTTAAACTTTTATATTACAGGGCTTGGACTATTCCTCGCAAGTATGATCTGTGTCATTTTTTTCTCAGCAAAATGCTCCATAACTATATATGTATGAGTCAAATTTTCATGTACTTTGTTTTATCTATTCTTCTATTTAGAATTTAAATCGTTGCGAATTAAGATGACAGTTACCGCGGTTGATAATTCAGCAATTACTTACAGGAACGCATTGGCGAATAGCCGCTCGTCGTTATTTCAGGAGTATGAGTCCAAGTCATGCCTCATTGTAAATCTCTTTTCATACTTCCATTTTTGTCATATGGTGTAAAACCGCATATGATCACTTTAATAAATTTGTATGTAAATTTCGAGCAAATCATGTCACTAAAATCATTGCGGTGAAATGGATGTGTTTGGCAAATGAAATCTGTTTCGACAAGGCCCATAACTCCATGACCTGATTTATAATTGTGCTGTTGAATTCTACAACGACATTTTAACAGTTTAAAAGAAATCTCGTGGTAAAGGATGTCAAGATATATTAACGTACTTTCAATTTTAAGGTGGGAAAAAGTGGTGGAAGTACAACACAACAGACATTTATACTTTATAAAATTGTATTTTCTGAACCCAGTTTTTTTATTCAAGAAATGACGGTTTACCTTTATAGTCAAATAATTTGTGTCGTTCAATAGCAAGTGATGAGATTTTCTGGAAATTTTGTGTTGCGCACTGGGTCTTTATAAGTTATCGTCATTCTTTTGTCAAAAAATTAAACTCAGTCCTTAGCCAAATATACGTAAAGGCAAATATGAGTTTATTGTGTGCACCATTTCATGGTGTGATAGTGAATAGTACTTTTGCTTTGAAGGCCTTTCCAGTATTGAAATTAAACTTGTTGTTTTCTTGTGCGCTGAAAATTGCATTTTAAAATTTCTTTGATAATATCTTGTCACAGCTTCAAGATGTTCTTGCCAGCAGTAATTCCACCCTGCAATGCAACGCAGCAGGTTTCCGTAGAGGTTCTGTTATCT
>JAIGNY010004072.1:3342500-3510000 GCA_020152595.1 Chiridota heheva
TTACTGCATGAAGAAATTCAGATATCCACCTCCCAGGTATCCACCTCCCAGCTACGACTACCACGAGAAATACCCATACACATACCCACCATATGATGTCGATGAGGTAAGCATTTACATTTCATGCTCTGTGAACTTTTTGTACACTTAGATCTTTTTTTCTTTTCTTTTTTAGTGCCAAATTTCGAAAACTTAGGTAGAAATTTAACTTACAGGGTATACGCAAACGATTACAGCGAGTGTAATTCTACTTTGGGGTGGCGGAGAGGCAAAGCCAGGGCTTTAGAGAGCCATTTCGTGGAAAGGGTGCCGAGGCTGAACTTGATGTACATGATAATCCAAGCAGTGATTTTGTTGAAACTCAGGGAAGACTTAGGGCATCTGGTCGCCAAGGTACAATTTGGAGAGGAAAGCAGTTGTATGCGTTTTCATGCCATTTCATGTTTCAGGTCATCTGAGACTAGTCTGCCCTCTACACCTGGCACTCCTATTCTGTTACATACGAAACAACTACGTCATTTGCTTTTTTTCTTTCAGTTTCAATCGGATATCGGGAGAGGAGATCGACCTCTAGCATTGAGTTACCGATGATGGGGAAAAGGGACTTCAACAAACGATTGCATCAATTTTAGAACCCGGATATCCAAAGAAGGCCTAAAGACAAAGAAAACCATTATTGTTGCGGACCGATATGTATTGTAACAAAATTATAGAAAAATTCGATATATATTACTCAGCAATTACCAAAAGGTTAAACATTTGCACATAGCAAAAAAAAAATTCTTCAAAAAAGCATTTGTATTCATTTGAAGATAAATATCTATTCATTTGTCATTTGTAATCATGAACAGTTTATTACTGTAGGCCTGGGATTTATAATGGGGATATAAGTAATGGAATGCCTGAAAATTAAAGGGATGTGCAGCAAGCAGCGGAAAGTGACGATGTAATGAGTTCCAACAAATTAGATGGGACCTATGAATGCATGAGCAGAATAGGCCTCACCAATACAATGTAAACTTGTGAAGGGGAGGGGGTAAGTAGATTGCAACTTGAACACTTCCGCTATTTATTCAAGCAATTATGAAATGAAATAACGAAACGTGGAGTAAACTATCAGAATATTGCCATCCATTTTGAGCCCATTTCCTATGCGTTTTTAAGTTCCTATCATACATACGTCCTTGCCGCAGCACTTTTTATCACCGGTCCTGTACACACGTAGCGACAGCTAGTATTACTGTGGTGAAATATCAACAGTTTGCGGAAAAGTGAGGGAATTTCCCAATAACACCATGATCCGAGTTCACCAATGTATGGGGGATGCACTTGGATTTGTTTACTTGTCTGCGGCATTAGTCGGCACCCAACTATATTGTCATACATAAGTGTATACACATAAATGATAAAAAAAAGGGACGAAGGGTGGCTGGATTAAACATATTTTGGACTTAAATGCATCAAACCTGGATTGAGGTTTCCTGTCAGTGTAGGAACTTCTCACAAAAAAAATGTGTTCCATGTACTCATACCATTGTGAAAATAAAATAGATAAGGCTAAGTCAGTTTGTTTTTCAATCAAAATGAATTGCACTGATTGTCATGACAACCACTATTAAGTTCATTGTTATGATCATGAAATCAAGTATAACTTTCATAGTTGTTGCAGCTGGGTGTGTTTGATGACGTTATGAGTTGTCCTCTGTATATCATACAGTAATTGCTTTCACGACAACTTGTGTGCAAGTTTATCATGGACGATCATAACAAATTTTTTTGCAAATTGAAAACTCTTAAATAAAATTTGAATTTTCTCTTTAAACCTACTCTACTCTTCGTTACTTTGAAAAAGTCAAAAGGACAAAGACTACGTCTCCTGTAATTGGCTTGTGAGGTCTATCTATACTTGAGATTGATAGATTTTCTGTGTTGATATTGGCACGTCCAGAATCTGTTAGGGTTCAGTTGATGACAAGGAGATATGAAATGAGGAATTAATCGATAAAAACACCAATATCATGGAGACATTTCCGATAATCCACTTCCAATTAAATATTTTTAAGTGAAGGTTGTTGATATTTATTTGTCAAGAGTAACTTGTTCTTCATTTCTCATCTCTCAAAAGCAAATTTCCTTCACCCGTCAGTTTCTTGGTGTTAAATCTTGAATCGATCTGTGAGTGAAAATAGAAAACAATCTGGTCTAAATAAACGGACGGTTAATCACAGGCCTGGCAATCTATTTTCGCATTTTGATTGTGAATGCATTTCATTATCAGTCCTGGAGAGGTCCTATTTGAAGGAGCCTGTAAAATACCTGAGCTAACAGACGTCCTGCCGCCGTTTTGCTCATATTTTGTGATAAAAATGTACATAAAGATTAAGTGAGAGACCAGTTTGTCATATAGATTGTAAGATATTGCGATGTGTAATTGTATTCCTTAGAATCTGCATTTCCAACGACAAAATTATACATTTACAAATATTTGAATTTTTTGAATGACTGTTTCGCGCCACTTTTTCCTGATTTTTCCTCATATTTCAAAAGCGGCGGGGTAAAAATATAGAAGGGAGTGGATAATATTTAGCCATGAAAGCATTATAAATTCTAAGTTTCACAAGGCAAAGAATTTTTTTTTGAGATGTAGGCCCTATTTCAAATGTGAAAATTATAACACTACATAATGCTTTAACGTTAGCATAGCAAAGTATTATGGGAAATATAACAAATTGGCGATATCCAAGCCACGAAAAGTCCCCAATTTAAGGAACAGTTTCGTTCCTTGTTTTAGGACCTCTTTCAGACTGATTATACCGTCTTCATTATTCGATAATACACTTGTTTGAAATTACCAGCAAAGAAAAACATGCTAATGAATAGCAACTACTTTACAAGAGGTAGTGGTGCGGGTGTGGGAGGTAACTGAAGGGTCAAACTGATTTCTGGTTAAATTTTCGTAATCACTGGGGAACCAGGACACGTGGAAGGGGGCTAAGTACTCCTCTCAGACACTTTTAGGCGAGAGTTAAGCAATAAAGTACAATTTTTAGAATTAAGTTGAAACAAGGAATTGCACCTCAGTAAACATCGAGCCTCGTGGGGAGGGGGAGAGATCCACCAGAACCCCATTTACAATCAGTCCTCCCATGTTTTGGGGGAGAATTACGGCCTTGAGAGATGGAGATGTAAAGCTTCTGTCGCTACACAGTTGTTCGATGCTCCAGCTCCGCCACCTCCTTGAACCATGCTCGCTCAAAGTGAGTGTCAAAAATTAAAGAGAAGCAAGTGTGTCTGTAGGTGATAGGGGTACACCACAAATGACGTATTATGTAAGTCCCTGGAGATGATTGGCTGGATGAACTGATGTTAAATAATTTATAAGGAAATCCACCCGGTCTTCTTGCTAGCTACGACCCTATCTTAAGTTAATATGTTTTCGCTGCTTATACACAAGAGAACAACTGACGTCTTTCTAATAGTTATACTTTGATACTCGTTCTCAATTTTGTATCTTGATTTATTTAATTACAGAAAGCTAAATTCTTTTTCACGCACAGCAACTTATGCATATATACTGATATAATAAAAGAATATTCCCATGATTTTTCATGTGATTTAATCCCCGAGCTCCAATATATGCTTCTTTACATCCTATGCATTAGGCATTAAACGGTTTATTAATATCATAAATCCTTTAAACATATACAATTATGACAATTTGCGTTCAGGCTATTCATGCGACGGAAAAAGGCAACTTTGAATAGCAACCTATTCACTTCCTTTTGTATCTCACCTTTTAATCATCCCAAATTGATAAATTACCTGCTATACAAGGTACAATGCCAGACAGTGGAATTGTTATGCAAATTTATTAATCAGCTCTGCTATCAAAATACAAGTAATTCATGATTATTTAAGACTATATGATGGATGGCATTGCTATGTAAATTGTTGTTATGGTCCAACTGAATGCAGTTTTAGAATTCTAAATTTAGGCCTACTGTATTTATTACACGACACAATAACACACAGTCCAAAGCATGCCTATTAGTGGGAACACAAATGTTCTTAAAAAATAGCTACACTTTGCTAAATGGAACCGCTATTTTGTGAAATTTCCCATGATCCATTGCTATATCCTAACGTTAAATCCTTATGCAATGTTACATATTTCAAATTTGAAATGCGTCTGGGAAATTTAAAACTCATGAAAATACCTTCATTACTGTCATGGCGAAATATTTTCTACTCTCATTTGATATGTTTATCACGCCGTTTTCAAAATAGTAGAAATAATAAACAATACAGCTTGGCTTTTAGGCATAAAACAACCATTTTAAAAATTCCAATTTTTTCAACATAATGTTTTAAAAACATTTAAGTGTATAAATTAGAAACCACGACATTTTAACGTAACATGTGAACAATCCACCTGCATGACTGCAAGATATTCTCGTGTAATACATTTTTCTACACTGATACGTATGCTCATTGACTGCCTGACTGACATATTGGTATTTAGTGAAATCTATCCGTTTGGATGTGACACTCCCACATAGGGAAGAAGGAGGGAGGGGAGAGACGGCCCAGTTAAAATTGAATAAACATTGAACGGAGTAAGACATTCAAAATTGTCATTGACCATTTTGTTTCTTCTCTCATAACAGATAAACTAGCTTGACAACTGGAATGATCCTTTAAATTGTGCAAACTTGAACTAGAAGTATTTCTCATGAAATACAGCTTTGTCGAGTACGTACGACCTAAGTATGTTTGTATGAGCATGTTACATCTTCAACGTTACTTAGTCCAAAATAATGTAAATATAAGTGATACAAGTATTTTGACCCATATGCATGGCTCATATACATCTCATTGCAATACTGAACACTATAGGCCTACATAGTTGTGATGGGAAAAATATCTGAAGTCATTTGTATAAGTCTGCGTATAACAGACAGACATAATATGTGAATATGTTCAGAGAAATTTGTAGCCTACACCCACCACAAGCAGACAAACACACAGTCTATTGTCATTATCTTACAGTAATTTTTCCTGTATATGTAATTCACAAAAATGAAAAATCATACCTTGGAAAAAGAGTTTGTCCAACTCTCAGCAAAGTTTTATATGACCCACGATCTGCTCTATTTCGTTGTTTCTCTTCCACCTCTTCATTGCTTCCCATCTCACAGACCTGCAGTTTGGAATTAAACAGCATGGTCTCACATTCACAATCTCGAATGCATAATTTTGCACAATTCTCCAAAGTCGAGGCTTGGACGCATTTAAATGTCGGAAATAGCGCCTGACAAGCAGTAATGAGTACCGCAAATGTGACGAATGTATACATTTTTCTGATATATTTTCACGCATGTATAACTGATAAACTGATAAAAACGATGTATTATGTAAGCCTGTATTTTAATAGCTATCTAATTATCTCATTATAGTTGATACTTTGCAGATTGGTGATATACAACTTCACAACTGATTCAAGATAATCTGAATAATTTTCGTTATTTGACTGAATGGAGCATTATGCTAATTATGATCGTCAAAAGATTTTATATCGTTTCCTGCAAAAATTAAAGTTGCTTTTGATTGGATAAAAACAACCGACGCCAGCTCAAGTTCCTAGCAATGAAAACTTTGCACCTAACAACAAATTCTAAGGACCTGAAAAACAGCAATAGAAGGAGATGGATTTATAATTTGTTTGTTAGGTAGGCCCAACAAAGATTTAATATGTTAATAAACGTCTTTGAAAAATGCTTGATGGCAACGCATTGTTATTTAGTGAGTTTGTTGTTGTGATTGCAAATTCAATCAATAATTATGAGGGCAAACTGCTTATTAAGTGTTTGAAAAATGAATTTAAGTTTAGAAACGGGTAAGTTTCTCAGCGTAGCTTGCATATAACATGAGATGTTATACGATCCATACTTCATTTCTTTTTAACCATGATTGCAGCTCGATATTCTTCCAATGAAATTTAATTTGAGATACTCAAAGATACACGGAACAAATGGAATGCTCTTCAAGTTAGTTCATCAGCTTGATACCCAGGCGTATATCACGGGAGATGGCGTATACATTACCTCCACTTTTTGGCTATGGAGATGATCCATGTAGGGTCTAATCACGCCACACCTTTTTGAACCTATTGTACCTAATTAACATTTACATTAAAACGGTGTTTCGTATGCTCTACCAGCATCAGGAAGGCGGCGGAAGATGTTTGAATCTGGGGACACAGGACTTGAGGGTCACTTTTCGACTGAAGTATTTTGAAAACATGTGCGACAGGATTAAAGCTTTAAAGGGCAATTATACCCCCTCCCCCACGCCACCGGGAAATATCGGTCCGAAAAATCACTGGTGACCCTTTTTTTAATTTGCAAGTACGAAAATTTGTCAATTTTGTATCAATTTATACAGTTATATGACCAAAATTTGGGAAAAGAGGAAAGTTTCAGATATATACACTAAAAGGAAGCAACATTGAATGCTTGAAAAGTAACGTTCCTTCTCTAAAAATGGAAAAAAATTCTTCTCTCAGAAGGGCACTTTTCCTATGAAAGGGGGCACTTTTTTTAGTTTAGCATCCAAACCGGAAAAGAAAAAAAAAGTGGGTATAAAAAAATCTTCTAGTTGGGTCGGAGGAGCGGTTTGTTGTCTGTTCAGAAAGTCATAGTATATCTCATGCATTCATCTGTTCATTATAGAAAACCTTTTTTTTTTTCTATTTTCGACAGGACGTTGACATTGAAGCATATGATTTCTCAATTTTAATTTTTCGCAATGTGCAATTTAATTTGTATGTTTGTGTGTTTGTTTATATAACGGCACCACGACAGCGAGGGTGAATTTGTGTATGAGAGGTTAGATCATTCCAGAGGTAGGAAGGAAAGAAAACGGGGAGATTGGGAGAAACACGATAACTAAAAGCCAGAAAGTTGGGATCGAGAGGAGGTGTCTGGGTGAAGTTGAAAAGAAAAGAAAAAGTGGCAAGAGGGGTTGGAGAGGAGGACCAAACAGGGTTGTAGAGGGAAGCATGATGAAGGAAAGAGATAATTTTATCCGGAGGGTTTTTCTGGAACAACTCGGCTATTGAGTTGTGGGGAGCGAGGGAAGCTCAGGAAAGGATGTACAGGGGGCAAGCAAGGAGAACGTGATGGACTGAGGGTGCAAAGGCAATTGTTGCACAGGGGTTGGGGGAGCCAATAAGGAGATGGAAATGAGTGAGGTGGGTGTGACCTATTCCAAGACAGGCAATGTAAACGTTGTCGACACGGGAGAGGTTGTGAATGGTGGCTTTGATCAAAATTGTGGGATGGATGACGTGGAATTTGTTATCCACTTGGGAGTCCCATGAGGTTTGCCAGCGGTCACGAACAAGGGAAGCGATAAGCGGTTCGATGTCAGAATGGGTTTTGGAAAATGGGGTAGGGGAGGTTGAGGGCAAGCTTAGCGGCTGCATCAGCACTGTCATTGCTAGGGATGCCAACATGGCTGGGTATCCAGAAGAAAAGAATACTTTTCCTGCAGAGGGTGGACGAAAGGAGTTTACAGAGGAGGAGGAGGTAGGATGTGGGGTTATCCCATTTAAGATTGAGTAAAAAAGTAAGGACAGCCTTATAGAGTCGGAGAAGATGGTAAAGTGGCTGATTGAGGGCGAGGAGGATGGCCATGGCCTCGGCTGAGAAGATGGACGAGTAGTCGGAAAGCCTGCTATTGAGGGTGTTGTCTTGGATGACGGCAGCAACAGGTGTCTTGTCGCCGTCCTTGGAGCCATTAGTATTTATGGAGGTATAGTTGGAGAGTTAGTCTTTGATTTGGTTGTGGAGGTTGATGAAGAGGTCAGGGTGGGTTTGGGTTTTGTGACGAGTGGAGAGGCCCAGGTAAATAGAAGGGAGGGGGTGGCCCAGGGAGGAAAAGTGGGCCAGGAGTGGATGCCAAGAGTGGCGGGGTTGATGCCGAGATGGAGGAGGTCTGATTTGATGCGTAAGCTGAAGGGAGGGGATAGAATTTTAGTCCTATCGAAGAGGGTGGAGAAATTGGGGTACCTAATGTAGGTTGTATACAGGATTGTGGGTGTTGGTGAGCAACACCCAGAAGCATAGGAGAGGCTAAGCTTTCTACACTTTAGCAGATGGGGGCGGTGGTAGGGGGTGGAAGAGGGGGGGGGGGTTCGTTGACTTCAACATGAAAGCTGGTGATTGGGGAGGTCCTGTAGGCACCCAGACAGAGCCTGGGGGCTTTATTTTGGATGGTATTGATGTGCTTGAGGTAAGACTTGTGACCGGCACAGTACACAATATTGCCGTAGTCAAGCTTGGCACGAATGGTGAGCCTGAAGATTTTGAGGAGAGCATGGCGGTTCGCACCCCAAGTGATGTTGGAGAGCAGGCGGAAAAATGTGGGAGGTGTTGCATTTCTGTTTCAGGTTGGTGATGTGTTGCTTGTAGGAGAGCTTGGGGTCTAGACTTAAACCCAGGAACATAGTGTGGTCAACTTTAAGGTTGCGATTGCCATTGGGCACAAGGTTCGATTTGGTTGCAGGTTGTTGAAATGACAAGAGTGCATGCAGACTGTCTTGTTTTTGGAGAATTCAAAACCGTGATTGTTGCACCAGTCTTGCAGCCGGTTGGGGGTGAGGTGAAGCTTATTTTCGACAAAAGGAAAGCTAGTGGAGGAGTAGAAGATGGTGAAGTCGTCCACGTAGAAGACAACTTCTTGGGTGTAGAGGTTGGAAAGGGGGTAGCCAATACGAACTTGGAACTGCCTGGGTGAGAGGAAGTTTTGAATAAAGATGGGGAGGTAGCCCCTGAGGCCGATGGTGCTAAGTAGTGTCGAATGCTTTCTCGAGGTCGAAAAAGATGGCAATGAGGTGTTCCTTTTTTGCACAGGAATCCCGTCAGGCGTAATTAACTGGTACAGGGTATTGCGACGTTTCCGGAAGCCGCTTTGGTGAGGGTGAGAGTTTTCTGTTGGTCTCAAGGAACCATTTTAGTCTCTGGTTAATGATCTTTTCCATAATTTTACAGAGACAGCAGGTGAAGGCAATGGGGCGGTAGCTGGAGGG
This sequence comes from Chiridota heheva, assembly GCA_020152595.1. Classification (NCBI taxonomy): domain Eukaryota; kingdom Metazoa; phylum Echinodermata; class Holothuroidea; order Apodida; family Chiridotidae; genus Chiridota; species Chiridota heheva. Next base: position 3,351,592 of record JAIGNY010004072.1, read on the forward strand.
GTCGGTACTGTCCTTCCCCGGTTTGGGGACAAGTTGATAATAGCTGTCCTCGGGGAAAAGGAGTGTGAGGACCAAATGTGGTTGAGGATGGTGAGTAGAGTAGTGGTGGCCTTGTTGCAGAGGTGTTTCAGGAACTGGTAGGGGATGTTATCCGGGTCCTTGGAGGTGCAGCCAGCATCGTGGATGGCTTGGTTTAATTCAGAAAGCGTGAGAAGGGTGTTGTAGCTCTCGGTGTTCTTGGAAGTTTAGGTGATACTCCGGGCTTCATCGCGAGCTTTTTTGGCTTTGAAAGCATTGGGGTAATTGGCTGAGGACAAGATGTTGCTGAAACAGGCGGCAAGGTGGTTAACGATGTCCTTTTTCGCGGTGAGAAGGTTACCATTCCAGGAGAGATGGGAGACTTGCCCACCATGCTGTACGTAGAAGCTGTTAACCATTCTCCAAATCTTTTTAATAAGGGGTTTTGGCGGTGAGAGAAGAGATAAAGATGTTCCAAGTGTTGGTTTTACTGTCCTCGATAGTGCGTCTGGCTTTGGCACGGCTGATGCGAAAGAGGTTGAGGTTGTGGGTGGTCAGGTTAGTTTTGAACTTCCTGAGGGCCCTTTTCCTGTTCTTGATGGCGGTCTTGCAGTCATCAGTTAACCAGGTATTAAGATGGTTATGGGGTTTTTCGGTTTTAGGAATGGAGCAGGTGGCGATGTTGATAAGGATGTTACAGAAGTTTGACATGGAATCCCCACTCTCGATGAAACTGTGGAACAGGTGCGAGTTGCAAAGGGTTCCGAAAAGGGGCTAGTCGGACTTCTCGAGGTTCCAATTGGAGGAAGGGGGTGGTCTGTTGAGTTTGAAGGTTGGAGTGAATAGAAGAAGGTAATGGTCACTACCACAGAGATCAGCAGTGACCTTCCAGCTAAAATCAAGGAGGAGGATGGAGGAACAGATTGGTCAATGCAACTGAGGGAGCCTGTGGCAGGGTGAAGGTAGGCCGGGGAGTTATTGTTGAGCAAGGCGAGGCTGTGCTGTACTGTTTTCGACGAGCTTGCCTCTAAGGGAGGTGGTATTGGCGCCCCACTTGGGGTTATGGACGTTGAAGTCACCAAGAAGGATGAAGGGGGAGGGGAGCTGAGAGATGAGGTTGTTAAGGCTGGTTGGCTGAACGTTGGCGTTAGGGGGGGGGGTAGATATTGCAAAGAGTGAAGGTTTTGTGGAGGGAGATGGACATACAGATGGCCTAAAGGTCTGTGTTCACATGAACAGGGCTGTGTGGATATCATGTCTAATGAGAATGGAGACGCCCCCACAGGCCCTGTCGGCGTCCACTTGATGTTTATGGTTGCAAGCAAAGTTGTTGAGGGAATAATGGTCAGTGAATTTCAAGGTTTCTTGTAGGCAGAAGACGACCAGCTTGAAGGTGGTGGCCTGTAGGTCAATTTCTTAAAAATTGGCCTTAAGGCTCCTGATGTTCCATTGTATAATGTTGTGGATGTTATTGTAATTGTTTGTGTTGCACATCATAAGGAGGCATGGGATTATCTGGAGGCACTTATGACAACGGAGGGGGTTGGGAATGTAGGGGGCGACTGGGATTTTCGGTAGCCGGCAGTGATAAAGGGAGAGTTAGTGTGGCAAAAGTCAGAAAGATGGTATTGGTGGGTCTTTCGACACCTTCTCTCTTGAGGATGAGATGACGGGCTTCAGTAACGTGTTGGATGGCAAGTTCCTCAACAAGGTCTTCATCGATCAAGTAGGCAATGTCTCTAGTTATGACGTCTTTGCTGGAGTTCAGGAACTGTCGGGAGAGACTGTTACGTCACTACCAATATTAGCTGGGGTTTTGGTGGTGAAGAGGGTGGTGGCTTGAGTGTCCCTGGTGCAGTGCACCAGAAGATTGCCGAATCTGAGGGTAGAGACCTTGGGGAGGGTACCGACAAGGCCGTGGAGCGTCTTGTGTATGAGAAAAGAGGAAACTTTTGAAAAATTATGGTTTATTGGTGGCTTGTGTGATTAGAATTTGGGAGACTGCGGCTGAAGAATGGTCAATGGAGGTAGCAGGTTGGTCATGGGGAGGGGTCATGGGGAGCGGAAGAGGAGGGTGGGTCAAGGTAGAAGCGTTTCGTCATGATGGGGAAAGAAAAAAAAATCAAGGGCCGAGGAACCCGAGGCAACTAGAAAAATACATCGTGGAACTACTATAGGAGAGCCGCTGTACAGGTACCAATAAGGGCGTGAAAGTCTGGTCACAACGGGAGGAAAAAACCAACAACGAAAAAATGGTTTCACCGAAAGCAGATACCCATCAACAGAGAGAGAATCCCGGAAAATGAAGATGCAAAATTTAGGTGGTAAAGTGTATCGGAATGAAAAGTTTGAGAGAAAAGAATAAAGTTGTTTGCAACACGTCGTTTTGAAACATGAATTTTTATGACGCACTTAAATTACATGATTTTTGACTACTATCATCCACTTAAAATGCACCTTTTTGGTGATTAATGGCCTATTCTGTGGACCAAAGGGGGGGGGGGCAATCATGATTAAGCAGGCCCGAAGGGAGGGGTGCACCAGTCCCCTTCCCCGCCGACGATAAGGGGACACAAATCTCATATACCTTCCTATAATTCATGTGAAATTTTATGGTGGCAACGCACACCCAATGGAAAATCATGGCTACGTGCCTGGAGTGTTCGATCATTCTCCATCCACCCACATTTAGATATGGTTCTATGCCACTGAGCTTGTACACACTCAAGTGTATGTCTTAGAATTTCGTATTAAATGGAAAGTAGACACATAATGAACAAACAACACAAAGTCAAATATTTGTATGATAAGCTATCTTTTGCAGAATTATTATATTCAAATTATTTACATTATACATCAAAAGCATGAGTGAACAATACTGAACAATACCCCTCCCTCGATCAATATATTGGGCACCACTAATCTCTTATGGGCTGAAGTCAGTACAAAAGAGACTGAATCAAACAGCATATTTACTGACAATTATGTACACACTTATTATGCAGCAGTATTTTTCACACGACAATCACAACATGAAAATTATGCTTGGCATTTGTGCATAAGCGTTTGAATACAATAAACTGATTAAGCACATTTTCATTACTGAGCATGACGCAAAGGTTTAACCATCAGTCATCAATCAATCAACACAGATATATGATCTTGGATATGAGCTTGTGTCAAGGGGACTTTTGGTCTTAGATCAGTCTAAGAAAATTAACCATAGTAATACAAAACGGCTGCAAAGAGCTTTTCATTCTGTACTTTCAAAATCTGATTTATCATGACAAAAACAATGAAGTAATCATGATAGGAAGATATCCTCCCATTCTGTGATTCCAAATTCTAGATTATACATTTATTAAATCAAAAGAGGGTTATTAAAGCTCTTTCGTAAAAAAAATATATATAAAAAATTCAACAGTTCCTAAGCATGGTTTTGACTTCTTCAGAAGTATTTTACTTAACACTTGAAGTTTCATGGATCAATGTTTAAATTATCTTATCCATAACTCTCGGAAGTTCTCATAATTGAGGAATATCATAAGCAAATGCAAACATAAAAAGACTCCCTTAATTTCCAATATTCTTTGAAGGTCGGGAAATTGACTAAACCAAAATTAAGATCATTTATAACTTAGGGAGCAGTATTGCTTCTTTACTCCTCCACTTGTATAAGCAAAGCCTGCCTATAACAGCTCCATATTAATCATTATTTTATGATACAGCAAATCAATCTTTTTTCTTCACCTATGTATGAAAGACAAAAACTAATATACACAAATATTCTCACCCACTTACAGTGAGATTTGCAAAACAAGCACAATTCAAAAATTAAAGAGGTATGCTTCTAGTTAACTCCCAACATTACACACACACACTTATAATTAAGTTGTAAAAATTCAGATTTCAAATTTGGAAGACAAATTAGTAATACAAATTAATCATTGTTAAGAATGCAATAACTTTTTAATCCCATTACAGTTTTTCATACCAATAATATTATCACTCTATTTGTGAAGATGAAGGGTTATATACATATGTATAACTACAGCCACTTCAAGTAACGTGGCAGACTACTATTTCCAATAACATAAATGAACTGTTTATGACAGTGTGAACAGCTTCTATTTTTAAAATGGATTTCTATTTCTAAAATGGACTGGAATAAAGCCTTCACATTACCATTATACTCCTTTTTAGTACTCTGTACCAGAATAGCTAACAAAATTTTTGCTTCCTATTCTGGTACAGAGTTTATTGGGCACCAAAAAAGGAGTATAATGGTAATGTGAAGGAATTATTTCAGCCCATTTTGATACTAAAAATCCATTTTAAAAATAGAAGCTGTTTGTAATACAAAATGGTTGCAAGTGAAAGCTTATGTCAGTTAAAAATGTAAAGATGGAAATCAAGAGTTGCAAAAGAAAATCCCATTAAATAAAATCCATTCAAGAAATGACAAAGGTTGCATCTGTTTCACAGTACTTAATTAATACAAATTCAACAGAACAAGTTAAGTCAATGTCTAATTATAGCAATATATTTCAGATACTTCCTAAAATTGGAATAATTCAGGAAAATGCATTTATAGAGAAATGAATACAAAATTTGATTTTGAAAAGATTTGGAAAGACAAAATATAAAATGATATAATCAAAAGATAACAAAACAATCCTATCAAAAGAAAATAAAACATTTGAATCTCAGGCTCTAATTTTTTTACTTACATTGGAAATGATTTTAGGAAGTCAAGACATAACAAACTTTCTCCAACGTGAGGAGAAATGATTTACTTTGAGATGATTTGTAACAAACAAAACTCTTCCCGAAACTGAATTTATTCTATTCTTTAAGTATCTATGAAGTCACCTGCAGGAATTTCAAAATTTATAAGTTTATTCTGAAAAATATGAAAATGATTAAAGTAAAGAATTTCTTACGAGCAGATCTTTGCTCACAATCAAAAGTACATCCATATATATATATATACTATAATATCCTGAAATAATCTTAAAGTAAGATGACCACTGATAACCATGGGAATGAAAAATTGAGGAATGATAAAAGCACCTTCTACTTTTCCTTCTTTGTATCTTTACATAGGGTGTCAATGCTGATAGGAACATTAAAGCAGTGATGTGACTAGAGGAATAAGACTACTGATCACCCCCTTCCCCCCTTCCCCTTCCTCCCTCTCTCCATCACACACACCCTCGCCAAATCAAATAGTAAAACATATTCAACCATTGAACAACACTTAACAAAAGGTTTGGAGGTCTCCTCAAAATAGATCATGAATTATTCTTGGTACTAACATCTCATACTCCTGGAACAACAGCCCCTGAACTAGATATAAAAAAGGTAACAAAATTACTCGTAGAATAAATGATTTAATAATATAACATCATCAGGTTTAAAAAAGAGGGAATGTGAATTTTACAAGCTTCAGCTGTTAAATGCCCTTGATCACCAGAAATGTCTGTGTGTTTTTAGTTTGGAATGTTCTTCATTTTTTGCATAATTAAGTAAAATACAGAAACATGTAACCAAATCACCATCAAATTCTCATTGATTGTTAAATTCTCATTGATTGTTAAATTTTCTCATTGATTGTTAAATTCAAATCGATTGTTAAATTCTCTCATTGATTGTTAAATTCTCATTGATTATCAATTCTCAGTGATACTTAAATTCTCATTGATTATATTGTTTAATTCTCATTTGTTGTTAAATTCTCATTGATTGTTAAATTCTCATTTTTAAATTCTCTCATCAATTGTTCAATTCTCATTGATTGTGCAATTCTCATTGATTATTTAGTTCTCATTGATTGTTCAATTCTCATTAATTATCAATTCTACTTAATTGGAGATGTGTATGATAATTCATTGAATGTTTAATCTGTTGGGAATTAAATGCTAGTTCCACATTGAGAGCCTTAAATCAGAAATGCTCACAGAGTTGTATCATTACTTGACTTTCTGAACCAAGGGCTTCCGTTATACAATTGACTTTTGTTGTTAAGAAATTACTGATGACCGGAAAGCAACAAAAATAGATCCTAATGGATAGAATAAGTGAGACAATCCTTTAGAGGGGTTAACTTCCTTCAGCAGTGGGGAGTCTAGGGAAGGGGTTCAGAGTCAAAAATGACCATGCTTTGTGTAAAAAAATCAATTAAGAAAAAAACAAAGTAAAATATTTTCCTTTTAAAGTTCTTTCCCTGGGGCAGGAATAGAATATCATGATTTACTTGATTGATTTCAGTGATACAGAAGTATATCATGACTATCATGAGAGATTATATGGTTGTTTGTCATTACCTATGACAATGGCATCATTATACAAAATATCTAAAAAAAACATTGGATTTGGGGATACTTTCAATTACTATCTTTCTGACGACACTAAAAAATTATAACCACACAGGGTTTGTCAAAATCAAGGTCAAAGTACAGAAAATAATTTACAGATAGAAACATGGAAAATGTGAGGCAAACATTTAATCTTTGTGCAAATCCTAATTCAATTTCAACTTCATATGATAAGTATTAAAGAATAACTATTCAATTAATTCAAATACCTGATTTCTTTCCATGTTTAGTCATTTTATTCAATTTGGAATATAAATAAACAAGAAGTGTCGAAAGTACAGCATGCTCGACTATTCAAAATAAATATAGAGCATGGGCTTATTGAGAGAAGTATAAACAGAAATAGGGTAGCAGGGCAGAAGATTTTAAATTACTTGAGCTTTGAATGGTGCACTTACATTTTCATTTGCTTTGTTAATTTTCACAACATTCTACTACAAGCTTCACAATATCTTTTGAGTTTTCCCAGATATTTTAAGACAAAAAAAATAAAAAGCTTAGGGTTACCTCACCCATGCAGTAACCCAAAAAACAAGTCAAAGCTAGCAGTCTTTATAACTATAACACCTTTTAGTTGTATCAATTGAACAACAAAGAAAAGAGAGGCCCTAATTTTCCTAAAAAATGTCATTAAGCCCCCTTTCCAACCTGCACCCTCCCCCAACCCCTACACATTCCCAGAACTACATGTATATCCTGGATTGTAATTAACTTCCAATGTAAGAAAATATGTGCGTCAAGCAGCAAGAAAAATGTACAATAGCATTAAAGCAAAATATTGCTTAACGTATGACCATTAAACAAGACATTGGAAATGATACAATCCCCTTACTGCTAATAATGCATATTCCAGACTGTCCCACATTCCATCCCAACCTGTCCCAAATGTCATCCCACACCAAAACTCAATGCAGTCACACCTGAAAATCATATACTATATGTCATTCCACCACTTGCATGACCCACATGCCATCACAACTGAAATCCAGATGACATCCCACCACATGCCATTCCACCCTGTTCCACATGTCGACCCACCCTGTTCCACATGGCAACCCACCCTGTTCCACATGCCAACCCACCCTGTTCCACATGCCAACCCACCCTGTCCAACATGCCAATGCATCCTGACCAACATCCCACCCCACCCTGCCCTACATACAATTCCATCCTGTCCCACATGAAATCCCACCCTCATCCTAATTCCTTCAGCTACTTTATCACCATGTCATCTCCTACCCTACATTATTCCACTTGTTGTTTATATTTCCCAAACCCCTAATTTAAAATTCTTCAGAAGCAAGGAAAGTTTTATTTGCTTCTTTATTCATGGCAAGACAAACATTTTGATTGCTATTCATGTCAGGTATGTCAATATCATAACAAAACTAAGAATGTTAAGTAAGTAAGTCTTGCCTGCCATATGTTTTTGATCTCAGGTCAAACGTTTTGTAGTAAAGTCTATTGTTATGCAAATAACTTAATTAATATGAATACTATGCATAACCATTAAGTGTGTACAATGCTTTTCACATATACTGTATGATCATTTGTTTAAGCAAAATCACCACATCTACTTTAATTCAAGAGATACCACAAACACAAATATTTTCATTGCTATGCAAATAAGCTAATTAGTATGCACACATAACCCCCCAATCATGCTCAACTGAACAGTACCAATGCCCTCTACCACTGCATCAAATACCAAGTTATTATCTCAGCTTAAATATGTTATACGAAAGTCTATTGTTATGCAAATGACCCAATTAATATGCACACTTCACCTCTATGAAAGTCTATTGTTATGCAAATAAACTTACTAATATGCACACTTCACCTCACCATTAAGTGTAGACAATGCTTCTTACATATATGATCCTTTGTGCAAACAATATCCCACATCCACTTTAATTTAAGAAATATGATAGTTACAAATATTTTCATTGTTATGCAAATAAGCTAATTAGTATGCACACACAACCCCCAATCATGCTCATTTGAACAGCACCTATGTCCTCTACCCCTATGCCAATTTACATGAATATACACCATTCAAAACTTAAGTTATGAAAACTTTTACTAAAACAAAAACTTTAACCAAAAACTTTAACCGGATGTGGACGCCGACGCCAAGGGTAGTAGAATAGTTCTACTATTCTTTGAATAGTAGAGCTAAAAATTTATTGGTGCAACATCATTTTTCCTACATTTGTACTCTATAAATAAATCTATACCAATTTAAAGTTTGCAGCAGTGCAGAATAATTAATTGATTTATTCACACAAAGAGTTCCAAATTTACCCAAGCTTTGCCCACATTCATGATTCCATGTATAAAAGAATTGTTAAAAAAAATATATCTTCGCTTGTTTGTATCAACATTTAAGGCAACTAAGGAAACCCACATTTATTCCATTAAAAACACTGCTGTACAGCAAACAAAGTCTTCATATTTCATAAAGATCTTATTTGATATATTGCCAACAAATGCTGACATTATACATAGCATATCACAAACAAGGAACTTTGCATAGTTTCCGGTCTCTAATTATTATCTTCATGGAGATGAGACTTTTGGTTTATAAATTCAAAAAATGCAACTAATTTGCAGATTCTATCATTTATAAGTTCCTCCATTCAAGGGGGAAGAAAAATATGTGCAAGACAAAAAAGTAATAACTCAGAGATTTACTTGCACATATACTTCAACATGTTTAGTATCTTTACGGCATAGTCTAGTGTACTGAACTAAGATCTCAAATTACCTTAAATATCCTCAAATGGGAAGTCACTATGTTGCTATGCAACCGCAACAAAAGGTGGCACTATTGTATTAGCATTGCTTTGTTGTATTGCTAAGAGTAATAATAACTTCTTCCAATTCTTCATTTAGAATAAGAAACAACAACAAAACCAGTGTTGCATTCAATTGAATTTCATTCTAAATTAAGTTTTGGGTACTATTATATTATTTTGTATACGTATCTTTTCATATTACACATACCCTCTTTACACAGACCTCAAATGGGAAAAAAAAGTGGAAATTAGAGAAGACATTATATAATATTTAAAACGCTTATCAATAACATTCATTGATAGTATTCATTAAGAATTGATTGGCTTTCATGATCCAAATATTTAAATAAGAGATATTGTTTGTACACAACAAATATACCTTTAATAATCATTCAGAGTAAGATTAAAAAAGCTCAATTTTTTCTATAGTATGAATGATGACACTTACCCATATGGATTAAAATTGAGAACTTCTGAACTATTGAATCCAGATAAATAAGATGAGACTTAAAATACAACATCGGTTTGTAAACCTGACATTCATTTGATACTTGTTCACATCAACATGATGCTTTTGTTCTTCTTCCGGCACCTCAACACAATTCAAGATGTCTGTCATAAGTCTATTTATAAGTTAAGCACCAAAATGAATGTATAGCAGCAAGATTTGTTTCCAAAATTAATTGACAAGTTAAACTGCAATTAATTTAGAAAGAGAGATATTGGAATATTAATGTCATTCATAAAAATTAACTTAACATAGCTTACTGACCCAGACCTCTGCCCTCACATTAACTGTGTCCCTTGGAAAACATATGTACCAGCAACACTTAAGGAGTATTTCAAACATTTGGCAAAAACTGAAATTTCCTATCAAGAATTCTGAGGCAGGACCCAATCAAATACAGCTTATAATTCAAAGCTGCCATTTCCTAAATTCAATGCACAAATAATTGTACTACTACACCTTACATGCTTGCAAATTCAGAACGTATTTCACCAACACACTATTTCCATAGGGTCTAACAAAAAGCATTCCATAGGGGTCTGACAGAAAGCCACTTCATTGCAATTTGAACGTGCATCATGAAAATCCTCCACACTAATAAGTATTATATACAAAATACTACAAGTATCAAAAACATAGACAGGCATTAATAATTTCTGAAATGTTCACTTTTTACAATCTTTGATAAATTACCTTATTTAGAAATGACTCATACATACAGCAAAATATAATACATTTTTTCTTGCACAATCCTGTTTTTCGACAAAACGCAACATATAACCTCTTGAACTTGAAAGATAGTCAAACTTTGGATTCATGAATTACTGCTCTCAAGGTTCTTATCCACGGCCATCTTGCTCCTCAAATTAGTATTTTATTTTCTTCATAGTTTTTCTATAAAAATTCTTCATTCATTTCCCAACAAGTTAAAGATCACTGACGCCACTATTGAAGTGAATATCAATAAAGTCTGTGTCACTGTTTGATATCATTGATGGAATTTGTGATTTTCTACTGACGTTGCTATAGTCGGGTCTTAACTCTAGAGGTTCTGAAAAAACAAATAAATATATATGCTTTGAAAATCAAAATCATAAAAGGTGAATCAAGATAATTAATTTAAAGTATACCTGTAGGTTGAAATAGATCTGGTTATAGCGGAAAATAAAAATATGGTTCTCAAGAAGATACAACAAAATTAAGGGTCTGAAATACATCAAAAATGTCAAGGCATGAAAATGAAAAATGGTTTGGGCAAAAAAGATTGAAAAAGCCAATATGACTTTTGTGCCTGTTAAATTATCATAGTCATTTCATAACACTTATTTCATAATTTATACTTAAAGGACCAATGACAACATAGTAAGGATTACACATACCTGGTTTTATAAATGGAGTATTTTTAGGGAAGCTACTGTATTGGTCAGGATGAATGTTTTCGCTACGCATGTCATCTATGTCAGCATACAGGGGTTCAGTGTCTGGCAATACTGTAAAAAAAAAACAAGATTACTGTTGAAACTCGGTCCATGCAGTTACAGAAACCCTTTAGTTACAAAAACCCTTAAGTACAAATAACAAAATATGTACGTTTTATGTGCCAGAATCATATAACCAAAACCAAAGGTCTTGAGGTTCTGATGCACAATATCATGTTACTCCCGGCCCATTATGTATAGTAATGAAATTCACATTTTTGTACCATCAACATGTACAAACTAGCTAACAACATAAAAACACCACATATGAAACAAAACAGACACGCAACAAGAGCATTTATAAATTTGAACATTGAGCCCTGCCTACTCATTGATATGCATGACATCAATAAAAACAATAGGGCACATCTGCAGTCCATGGGCTATCGGTGTACCACATATGACCTGAATCCCATGTGTCATACTTAAGATACAGTGTTAACAAGCTCTTTTTAACAAAATCGTGTAAAGCCTCACCCACTATGCATATTAATGAAATTCAACATTTTTGTACCATCAACATGTAAAAACTAGCTATCAACATAATTAGACCAAATATGAAACAAAACAGACATGTAGTTGATAAAATATGAGTATTTTAAGATTAAGCCCCGCCTACTCATTGATATGCATGACATTTACACCATAGGACACATCTAAATACCATGGGCTACAAATAAAAAGAATCCAGTGTATCGTTTGCGAGATATCGTTCGCGAGATATCGTTCGCGAGATATCGTTCGCGAGATATCGTTCGCGAGATATCGTTCGCGAGATATCGTTCGCGAGATATCGTTCGCGAGATATCGTTCGCGAGATATCGTTCGCGAGATATCGTTCGCGAGATATCGTTCGCGAGATATCGTTCGCAAGATATTGTTTGCGAGATATCGTTAGTGAGATATCGTTCGCGAGATATCTTTCACAAGATATAGTTCGTGAAATATAGTTCGCGAGATATCTTTCAAAAGATATACTTCGTAAAATATAGTTCGTGAGCTATCTTTCATGAGATATTGTATTTACGAGTTAGCATCACATACACCCATACATATACACACACATGCCATCATGCCCACATAGGTTCCTGATGCTATCACATCAAAACCAAAAAAGTGCTATGCTTTCCAGGCAAAATGTGCAAATATGATTATTCCGCTGTATTCATGAATCTCTGAAGATTTTCTTAACTTCACCTTTCCTGAATTTACATTCCAAAGCAGCGATGTTGCATGCCTTAAAAATTGAAACTAAGATACTCCATGCATCAATAGGGTAGGGTAGGTGGTGAACTCAGGTACACAGTAAGATGATAATACATTTTTGGTATGCTGAAAGTATCTCAGGCATGCAGTAAACTTTTTTGAATGATATCCCAAGTTACCAGTCTATTAAATCCATACTAGTACCATGAAGGCCCATGAGGCCAGTGCCCCTCCCGGTTTCCTTGGTGTGAGCGGATAGAGCATGACTTCCCAGCAGTGCTGGCACTCATTATACAGCTAACTGAACTTGAGCAAACAGAATGAACTTGAGCAAACAGAATGAACTGGAGCAAACATAATGAACTGGAGCAAACAGAATGAACTGGAGCAAACAGAATGAACTGGAGCAAACAGAATGAACTGGAGCAAACAGAATGAACTGGAGCAAACAGAATGAACTGGAGCAAACAGAATGAACTGGAGCAAACAGAATGAACTGGAGCAAACAGAATGAACTGGAGCAAACAGAATGAACTGGAGCAAACAGAATGAACTGGAGCAAACAGAATGAACTGGAGCAAACAGAATGAACTGGAGCAAACAGAATGAACTGGAGCAAACAGAATGAACTGGAGCAAACAGAATGAACTGGAGCAAACAGAATGAACTGGAGCAAACAGAATGAACTGGAGCAAACAGAATGAACTGGAGCAAACAGAATGAACTGGAGCAAACAGAATGAAGTGTCTTGCTCAAGGACACAATGCAGGGCTCACAGCCGTTATCAAACTCAGTACCTTTCCCATACGTCCAAGACACCTTAATCATTGAGTTACTGCATTAGTTACCAGTTGAATGAACTTAAGTTAAATATGCAAGAAGTTACATCAGGTACCAGTCAATGGCAAAATAGCTCTGGTACTAGAAGGTATAACAAGGTCAATATGATACCTTGGGTACAATAGCTTGGGGTTACTTTATGCCATCACAGAAAACATTCAGCAAAAATAATGAAAGTAAAATGTGTATATCCAAGCCAAGACAAACTGAAGCAAATGAAGCCAGCAGATGATCTGCTTGATTTAAACTTATGGATCTGTAATGGATGAAAGCAAGCAGGCATTTCCTCATGAAATCTTACTTAATTGTGTATCTTGATCTGACTGAAATTGAGTGAAGCGCAGGTCCCCTCTCCAGGCATGGTCCAACAAGGGTTACTATTAAACCTTGTCGGACTGAAATTAAGTGAAGTACAGGTCCCCTCTCCAGGAATGGTCCAACAAGGATTACTATTAAACCTTGTCAGACTGAAATTAAGTGAAGTACAGGTCCCCTCTCCAGGCAAGGTGCAACAAGGTTTACTATTAAACCTTGTCAGACTGAAATTGAGTGAGGCACAGGTCCCCTATCCAGGCATGGTCCAGCAAGGGCTACCAATAAACCTTGTCAGACTAAAATTAGGTGAAGCACAGGTCCTCTCTCCAGGCATGGTCCAACATGGCTTACTATTAAACCTTGTCCAACTGAAATTGAGTGAAGCGCAGGTCCTTTATGCAGGCATGGTCTAACAAGGGTTACTGTTATACCTAGTCAAACTAAAATTGAGTGAAGCGCAGGTCCCCACTCCAGGCATGGTCCAACAAGGGCTACTATTAAACCTTGTCAAACTAAAATTGAGTGAAGTGCAGGTCCTCTATGCAGGCATGGTCCAACAAGGGTTACTATTAAACCTTGTCAAACTAAAATTGAGTGAAGCGCAGGTCCCTATCCAGGCATGGTCCAACAAGGGTTACTATTAAACCTTGTCAAACTAAAATTGAGTGAAGCGCAGGTCCCCACTCCAGGCATGGTCCAACAAGGATTACTATTAAATCTGTCGGACTGAAATTGAGTGATAAGCAGGTCCCCTCTCCAGGCATAGTATGAAAAATCAAATCTAAAAGCTTCAAATAAAAAAAACTTTAAGGTGAATTATACAAATTAATAGTTAAATACACAAAACAGTTTGCAGAAATAAATTATTCCCTAAAAACAAGCCAAAGGTGTGAGTGTCACAATGTTAAGACATGATGAAGAACTTACAATCTGCATTATGTGGTATTTTGTCATCTAATTGCTTTATGTTTCTTGGTGGTGGCTGAGGTGCCATGACACCCTTCTGCCAAGGAAGGGCCACTTCATAATTATTATAATTTTTCCCTGCAAAAGCAAACAAAAACACAATATTTAAAAAGAAATACTTTGCAAAAGAAAATGGTGTTTTAAACAATTTCACAGAAAAGAAGCATAAAGTAGTTACATTACCTGTTGACATTTAATGCAAACACTTTCCCAAAAAGGTTGCCGTAAAGGTAGCTCATATCAGCACTTTTATGTATCTCCTACTTCAGTATTTATTTAAAGCCACTGAATTTTGCACAAAATTTACATGGATAATTAATACAATAAAAAAAAAAAACATGCAGAATAATAGTAAATATGTACTTGTACAATCATGCAAATTAAGCAAAGGTTTGATGAAAAGTCAAGGTAAAATTTTGCATGTTTCTGAAAAGCATGATTAAAATGTTTTGTTATTCAAACAATGTCTGAAACTATGATTTGCTGTCTATCATAGTGAAACTACTTTCTTTTTTCCCTTCTTTTTTTTAAATAGAGATTTTCATACCTGGAGTACAGATACAAATATAACAGGATGATTATTGTTTAATAAAATATTTCTGAAAATTCGTCAAAATTGTTGATGGCAAAATACTTAAAAACGCAGTCAAAGTTCCTGAAGAACCAGCCAAATGTCTATCTTTAACACAACATGGCAAATAAGGAATAGGCTCGTATAAATGCACATTCTATAAATGCATGTTTAGGTATCTACTAGATCTCACTACTGTTAGCTGCCAATATTTTCACTTATTTTTTCAGTTATCTCGAACCTTTCCAAATTTCAGCCTAAAACAGTAGATAAGCACAGAGGAAAGATGGGGCACATCAAAACTGATACTACTATTTACTAGCATGCTACTATTTGCTAGCATGCTCCTATTTGCTAGCATGCTACTATTTGCTAAGATGCTACCATTTGCTAGCATGCTACTATTTGCAAGCATGCTACTATTTGCTAGCATGCTATTATTTGCTTGCATGCTTTTTGCCTGAAGTAGAAACACTTTTACTTGGATTAAAATTTACAGCTGTTGCAGTTCATACGTAAATTACAAGAAAGGCTCGTTAGTGACCTCATTGCAAAGAAAGTTTTAATGATTCTAATTCTTAAAGTTTAACAATGGTATACAATTTGTGGTAACATGATCAAGTTTGCACCAGATGAAATAGTATGATCGCTACTTAATTTTCATTTCATGGATATTAAATAAGCTTCAATTAAAAGCAACATGCTCATTTTGCTACTTTGAGCAAAATGTGACTTACGTAAAGGCGCACTGGAGACTGGATGACTCCCAAATGCCTTACTATACCCAGAATCTACATCCACCATTTTGCCCATTGCACTATCATACTCCAAGTCCTCGGAAAGTTGCTTGCCTGGCAGCGAGAACACCGGGTTATTGGCGGGCAGGTTGGGAGGAAAAGACTTGGCACCATCTTCTGTCATCACTGGCACAGTAGACCCATTCATCATATCAGGGGTTGAGGATTCAAAGTTTCTTTGGTATCTAAAAGCAAGTAAATGTTTCAAAACATTAAATATCTTGAATTATACCAAAAGTGCCACGTTTAAGACTTCATGAAAAAGAACACTTCTCATGTTGAAATCTTTGTGATTTGCTCTTCATTGGCATAATGTCAATTAATCAAAGAGTAATTAGGAAAGAAAATTAGACTTACATTACTGTGTGCTCTTCATAAAACTTTCCTGTTTTGCGACGCTTAAGAACAATAAACACACACAAAACCACCAAGATGATGATGAATATAAAGCCCAGGATACCAGATATCAGAGCTATGCTTGAAGTGTTGCTGTCGCCTCGTTTACCGGTTGAACCTGGTACTGCTGAAAGGAATGGTAAAACATGTGTACGATTTAAATATGTGAAGTATAAATAGATTGTGGTTACATTCCGTTTTTATTATTTTTCAAGTATCTAAGATGTTGTAATGCAGGACACATTATTCTCCTGGATGCAGACTATTGAAATCAAACAATAAATGATTGGTATGACAACAACTCCAAAATTCAATGAACAAATCATACTTCTGCTTCTTGTAGCATTAAATTTCAAGAACATAAAAGTAATATGACAAAAATGGAGAGGATAATTTTGTCATACTATTACAACTTACCATGAAGGTGAAAGGGAGGGGGCTTGCTATAGAGGAAAGGCAGTGCACTCGCCCAAATACCATCGCCATTTTTTTCAATAAAGAATACAAATATGTTTAAATTATATGTATAATTAATAGTATGTTAATTTTTTACCCCACCCCCAAATCATGTTTTGCCCATCCAACTAAAATTTCTTACATCTGCCACTGCAAGTTACTGATCCTTCTGTTTACATCTAGCAATCTATGATTGGTTATTTTGGCTGACACTCTACAGTTTCAACATATATGTACTATCAATCTTTTAATTCTAAATAGTAGGCTCTGGCATAGATGTATCTCAGATGCCCAGATGCAACATTTAAACATATTTCTTATAACACTGATTATTTACCTTAAAATGTTGAAAGTTCTATCAAGTAAAAAAATCTATTGAATTATAATAAATTTGAAGCAAATTTCCTCGAGGACACTAAGTATAATAGAAAAAATGGATGACAACTGGGATGCACAAATACTTTGGAGTGATACATATGGTTAATGCAGCAAGATGCACACCTCTGCAATTGTATGTATTTGTTTACGTTTGGTGGCTTTTAGTACAAATGGTCTACATTTAATGTAAATACAGTATGAGGCTCCGCCAGTTTGCTAAAAATGTACATAAGTAAATTACATTCTCATTTACAATAAATAAGAAATCAAAACATAAAAGCCTTACCATTTTTACATATCTCTTCATTTGTACCTGGACGACATGCACACCCAGACTCAAAATTACAATAGAAGTTTATGTCCAACAAACAGGCATCCTCACATCTTCAAGACATTTCAGGCCAAAGAATCCTTCTGCACAAACTGTAAAGCAAATAAAAAAGTATTTTGAAAGCCAACAAGAAATGAGAAATTCAAGTATCAAAAGGCTAGAAGTGATAGGAGGGTCCTACACTCCCTACTGGACTAGTGATGACAAGAGATAACAATACCTTGTGCAGCATTAAAATTTATTGTTAATCATTCAAACATCATCAAAACTTTGGGTACGTAACATATTTCCCCTTATTTCAGCCCCCCTGTTGGTGGAGGTTAGCCCCCTCCGATGGGAAAGGGCTAGCTCCCCCTGTTGGGAGGCTAGTCTTGCATGTTTTTAATCTAACAAAAATGTAACATTTGCTGTATATCTACAAGCCTGCAAAAAAAATTGTTGCAAAATATTCACCTTTGTCACACATTAAGCCTTGGTAACCGGCTGGGCAGATGCATTCTCCTGTCACCCCATGGCATGCAGCTTGTTGTTGGCAGGCACACGTTTCATTGCAGTTAACTCCATATGAACCTCGTGGGCAGTCTACAAGGGGAAATATTGTTGATAGTTCTCAGTACCTGATTAAATGCAATATATAGTGTGAATATAGTATAACAGGCATTTCCTCTTTCATTTTATCTCTATTTCAAAATCTATTACTAGCTTAATAACATGCAAGCAAATCCACAACAATGGGACAATAAACCTCTCTAAAACGGAAATAGGCCATGTCCACCATAGCAATGCGGTAACTAGGTGGGGCAAACAAACCTCAAATAATCCCTTAAATCAATCAACTTTGTTAAGCTAGTTTGCTGGTCAAGAGAATGTTAACCACATAACTCGACACTTATGTTGTAGTTACCTAATCATTCCAACCACTTCCACTGACAACAACGTAAGCCTGCAGTAATACACAATAGTCAATAGCGTAGTGCTACTCATTGAGACTTCTGTTCACAATTGGCAATTTTTTGATTATGGTCATCAGTATAACATCGTAGTTAACCCTTAATTCATATCCCAATATTCTTTTTTTGTTTTCCGCAGGGTACGTTTCAAAATTAGTATAGTTTGGTCAAATTCATAACATTTTTTTTCTTTTCAATATGCATGATCTTTTAGGAATACATATTTTTGTTGCCCACTTATTGCATGTATAAGACAGGTTGTGTGATGGAAATACAAAAAACAAAAAAGTGCTAACACTTCTTCCTGCTTTCACTAATATGTCAAGAGAAATAAATAAATACAAAAACCTCTGCAAGTTTTATTTTATACATGTATTTCTTTCTTCCATTTGCACTTTATGAATTACTGGATTTTCCTAACAAGTTGTCATTCTAAAATGACAGCTAATTTTAAACTTCCATTTGTTTGCATGTAACTGGTTTTGTCCGCTGTGAAATAACATTATTTTCTTCTAACAAATATGTTTAGTTGAATTATTGTTTTTGGTTCCCTACTAACACGTTCCTTGAAGCGTAAATAATTATTTTTAATGAAAACAACTTGAACATGTGACCCCCCCCTCCCCGCGGCCCCACCCCATCTCATCACACCATCTCTGTATCCACTTCCTCCCGATTTAATTATGTAGACCTATATGCAGTTCAATGTTATTTACAATTGACTTCAAAACAAACATGAATGCAAAAACCATGGTAAAAAGCAATCAAAATATGACTACTGCAGAAGAGTAATTGAAACAAAAAAATGAAGAAGAGGTTAATAAGAAATCGATCTCTTTGAATTGAGTCAAAAGCATATTGCAAATAATATATCAAAATATCAAATAGCTATAATATATGCTACTGGTCTACACAAAATTCGCACCAGGGATCCCCATCGGAATATCGGGCACTGATGTTTTAACTGCAAAGACAAAAGGAAAAGTAGTACCGGCTCTCGCTCCTGCGGGCTGAACTATAAATCAACCGGGTTGCAAGTAACTGAAAACTAAATGCAATCGTATCCATGGTTGTTTTATTTGTCAGTTGAGGATAATATAACAACCAAACATTAAATCCCAGTGTTCTGATAAAGTTATCAATTTCATATTAAGTTATTTTTGACAGAAAAAGTACAGTTTAAATTTAACTTAAAAATGGTGAGCACAGCCCCATGTTTTCCATGTAGTAGTCCCACTACGGAAAAGTTTCATGCTCACAATTGTTGGGAGTGACCTGCTGCATCTGGAAGTTCCACATTTTGAGTATTAAATTACAAGTCTCTGGGAAGGGGATGACAACTGGTCCGGATTGTGGAAGTTATAAGAGGCCTAGGGTGATGGTGAATTTGACCACACGACATGGTGGGAAATTAAAATGAATTAATAGTGACATCTGAGTATTAAAAGAAATGTTCTGTAACAAAAGTTACAAGCCTTTTTGTATGAAATATAACATGCAATTCAATTAGTAACGGTAACCGTTTTGGATCAATTGTTGAGGTTACTGGCAGGTGACGAGCAATTTGATAATACCATCTAATGAAAAATCAAATTTTCAAAATATTTCCAAATTTTGAGAAGTTAGCAATGAAACGCTGGGCTGACACCCCCTGCCCCCTTCATCCCTCCTCCCCACACACACACACACAAAACTTGGTAAAAATAAACGTGATCGTTTATTTGACGGATTAATCATCCTTCTTCAGCACCTTGACTAGTTCGCACTCACAACTTGACCCACTCTCTACCAAAACGTGTTACACACTCTTTTGGCAAAATTCCCCCTCTTTTGGTCTTATCATTAAGGGGAAAACCTGTTGATTGAAAGACAAGTAACACTGATGAGAAAAATTCGGGAATGCTTACCACCCCCTCCCCCACACACAAACACACACTTACGCCTATGCGCCACCACTGGTCCCCTTCAAAAGTATTGTTGAGCCCATTGTCGGCCATGCTTTAGTAGAAATTCTTTTAAAAAATAGGTCAATCTTACGAGATCGTTACATTTTCTAGAATCTAGGCACACCGCTTACATCCAGCTTCCATCTCCATGGTAACCATTCACGTTTAGTAAAAGCAGGGAGTATAAGCAGGTGACCTGTGCTGTACTGTGCCCTGGGCATTTCTTAAACATCTGGAAATAATTATCGCCGAAGGCTTGTTGCGCAATTTCCCGCAACCTTATGAAATTTGCCACGTTCAAGAAAATAATATTATTCCATTGTAACACAAAGTTACGGCGTGGTTATAAGGAATCGTGTGTAGTGCCAGTTGTCTTTCAAGTCCCAGAGTCAAAAACAACGATACAGTAAGAATAAATTTTATTAAAAGTCAAGAGCAAAAGAAAGTCGATAATTATATGTATTTTTTTTCCTTTTTGCAGAAACATTCCAAATAAATTGTAAGGAAAGGGGTCGGTATACAGGGATATTTTCGGAACACCGATGGACTTATTTACATCAACACCCAACGATACATTGTGATAAGTTGCCCAAGGTTATTGTACGTACCAGAAAAGTTTGTTTTAAGAAGAGTAAATGTGACCATAAAAGGAAAATGGGTGTGACCAAGGAGTCTGAACATGCGCGTTTACAGGCCCAGGGAAGATGGAAAATTTCACCATGCCCAGCATGTCAAACGATTAATACACACATTGTTTTAACATGGATTTTGGATAGCTATGGACCTGGGTTTTGGGACCTGGTTGTTAAGTTATGTACATGTATAGTAGGCCTACAGTTACGTTGTGACAGAGCAGGGAAATGGAAAGTCTACAGGTACTACGATAACTCTTTTAATTTCTTAAGCTCAATTTTAAAGTGATATTAATATGGAATACACATTAGAAGAAGTCAAATATATGAGAATTTGGAAGGCATTGAGTGGGTAAATTTGAATTAATAATGATTTCTTCGGGAATTTCTTATTTATTTACGTTCAGCACATGCTTGATTGTAAATGCTGGATGAGCTGGTAAAGGTATAAGAAAAAAGCGTAGCGTTTTTTTTTTTTCTTCTTTATTTTTCAAATGAAAAAAAAACACTTGAGGCAATATTTTCCTCTCTTTTTCTTTGTTTATCATGGACTCATGAACCTGTGGAAAAAGATATTGATTGCTTGTAGATATACAAAAGAAATGAAGTTCACACACACAATACGGGCTAGTGGTCTCGACACTGAGTCTTAAACCTATTGAGATTTCGGAACTGACAAAGGGCCTTAGTCTTTAATCCCTTTTAAACATCCTTGTAAATCTTTTGTGTGCGTGGAGCCACAGCAAACCTCGGGGATTAAACGCAATTATAAAAGAATTGATCTCATTGTCCACGCAAAACATTAAACAGATTTTTCTGGTTCGTAACCACGGATAAAGTGTACTTAAAGTGGACAACTTAAGCTGGTTTATTGATCGCGATTTCCCCGCATTCTTAACAATAGTTAATCCGATCGCTGTTGTACTCCATGGACGGCGTGAACCATGTGATGCGTGGGGGAACGTTCATGACACTGTATATTGCACTGACTAAATAGCACTGTATATTGCACTGACTAAGTGACATATGATGTTTGCCCCACTTAGTTAGTATTGTTTGTTTGTTTGTTTGTACTGTACCAGTGCCGTCAAATTGTGCCTGAGAGGTCAGATCATTTTAGAGGTAGTAAGGAAAGAGACCAGGGGAAGAATGAGAGAAAGTTAGTAAAGATTTTGTTGCTAGGCAAATTCGTGCAGTGATTGGTTGAAAGAACAGTTAATCATTTAACTTAAGAGAGCTTAATTATCAATGGGCAATAACAGTTGGGTAACATCAACATTGCTTCATCAAACGAATTAAAACTAAGTATTACATCAAACATAATATCAGCTGTTTAGCTTCATCAGACTTATTGAAACTAACTGTTACATCTAACATAATATCAGCAGTTTAGTTTCATCAGACTAATTGAAACTAACTGTTACATCAAACATAATATCAGCTGTTTAGCTCCTGTTACATCAAAAATGATATCAGCTGTTTAGGTCCATCAGACTAATTGCAACTAACTGTTACATCAAACATAATATCAGCTGTTTAAGTCCATCAGACTTATTGAAACTAACTGTTACATCAAAAATAATATCAGCTGTTTAGGTCCATCAGACTAATTGCAACCAAGTGTTACATCAAACATAATATCAGCTGTTTAGCTTTATCAAACTAATTGAGACTAACTATTACATCAAGCATAATATCAGCTGTTTAAGTCCATCAGACTAATTGAACCTACCTGTTACACCAACCATAATATCAGCTGTTTAGCTTCACCAGACTAATTGAGACTAACTGTTACATCAAACATAATATCAGCTGTTTAGCTTCATCAGACTAATTGAAACTAACTGTTACATCAAACATAATATCAGATGTTTGGCTTCATCATACTAATTAAAAGTAGCTGTTACATCAAGCATAATATCAGCTGTTTAGATCCATCAGACTAATTAAAACTAAGTGTTACATCAAACATATTATCAGCTGTTTAGCTTCACCAGACTAATTGAGACTAAGTGTTACATCAAAGATAATATCAGCTGTTTAGATCCATAAAACTAATTGTTACATCAAACATAATATCAAATTAAAACTAACTGTTACATCAAAGATAATATCAGCTGTTTTGATCCATCAGACTAATTGAAACTAACTGTTACATCAAACATAATATCAGCTGTTTTGATCCATCAGACTAATTAAAACTAAGTGTTACATCAAACATAATATCAGCTGTTTAGCTTCACCAGACTAATTGAGACTATGTGTTACATCAAAGATAATATCAGCTGTTTAGATCCATCAGACTAATTAAAACTAACTGTTACATCAAACATAATATCAGCTGTTTAGGTCCATCAGACTAATTGAGACTTAACTATTACATCAAATATAATATCAGCTGTTTTGGTCCATCAGACTAATTAAAACCAACTGTTACATCAAACATAATATCAGCTGTTTAGCTTCACCAGACTAATTGAGACTATGTGTTACATCAAAGATAATATCAGCTGTTTAGCTTCACCAGACTAATTAAAACTAATTGTTACATCAAACATAATATCAGCTGTTTAGGTCCATCAGACTAATTGAGACTAATTGTTACATCAAACATAATATCAGCTGTTTAGGTCCATCAGACTAATTGAGACTAAGTGTTACATCAAACATAATATCAGCTGTTTAGGTCCATCAGACTAATTGAGACTAAGTGTTACATCAAACATAATATCAGCTGTTTTGATCCATCAGACTAATTGAGACTAAGTGTTACATCAAACATAATATCAGCTGTTTAGCTTCACCAGACTAATTGAGACTATGTGTTACATCAAACATAATATCAGCTGTTTTGATCCATCAGACTAATTAAAACTAATTGTTAAACATCAAAGATAATATCAGCTGTTTAGTTACTAATCTAAAATCAAAGATAATATCAGCTGTTTTGATCCATCAGACTAATTAAAACTAATTGTTACATCAAAGATAATATCAGCTGTTTTGATCCATCAGACTAATTAAAACTAATTGTTACATCAAAGATAATATCAGCTGTTTTGATCCATCAGACTAATTAAAACTAATTGTTACATCAAACATAATATCAGCTGTTTGATCCATCAGACTAATTGAGACTAAGTGTTACATCAAACATAATATCAGCTGTTTGATCCATCAGACTAATTGAGACTAAGTGTTACATCAAACATAATATCAGCTGTTTGATCCATCAGACTAATTAAAACTAATTGTTACATCAAACATAATATCAGCTGTTTGATCCATCAGACTAATTGAGACTAAGTGTTACATCAAACATAATATCAGCTGTTTAGGTCCATCAGACTAATTGAGACTAAGTGTTACATCAAACATAATATCAGCTGTTTGGTCCATCAGACTAATTGAGACTAATTGTTACATCAAATATAATATCAGCTGTTTGATCCATGATGGAACAACATTAACTAATTTGCTTGAAATTATATAACCACACCAAAAAACAAAACCATCCAATTACATTGTGCTTAAAAATTGATCGTCTTACAGCTTTTTAAATTTTCCAGCCTTCATTTGCAAATTTTAATGGAAGCTCTGATGCATGAACGGACAAACCATATTGTGTTCTTATGAGATCCCCTTCAAAAACATATTTACCACAAAATATTTGTTTTCCATCAAAAAGTTTTACAGGTAATATTAAAATTCATAAACTAAATAACATCATTTTATGTATCACTTGGGAATTTGACCAGCAAAATGATAATGTTTAACCTGCATCTGAAGCAATCAACCAAGCAAAATGATCAATTAATAATAACCCCCACCCACGCCGCTCCCTCCCACCACCCCCCCTCCCACCCCGCCTCCCCCCTCCCACCTCCCTCCCACACCCACGCTGCCCCTCCCACCCACGCCCCCCCCCCTCCCACCCACCCATGCTGCCGCTCCCACCCACGCCGCCCCCTCCCAACCACGCCGCCCCCTTGCACCACACCACCCCCTCCCACCCCACTCCATTTAAAAAAAAATATTTTACCTTCAGCACAGGTCTTGCCAGTCTTCCCTTTTGGGCATATGCACGTCCCATCTACAGGATCACAAGAGACTCCGTCCACACAATCACAGTCGAGCTGGCAGTTGAGACCATAAGTACCTGACATACACCCTACAGGGAAACAGTAACTTTCATGTATGATTTCACAATGTAATTCATGCTCCAACAAAAGAACTGGTTTGCTAAGTTAGGCAATCAAAAATGTACGTGTTTTGATATTAAAACATGACCTTATAAAGTAAATATGTGGCACAAAATACACTTTGAATCAAGATTGGGTCTGTGAGACAATATCAATAAATAAGAAACAAAATTTGGTTTGCAATGATTTGATAAACAACCGCAAGGGTGAAGGCACAAATGGAAATACAGTAGTGAGAACACCCACGTTTAATGTGGGAAAAATTTTTAGCAGTCATTTTAATACAAATTTAAAGAGGATACAGCATTACTGTCTATGAACTAACAAAGTTAGGTCTTGGTAAACTTACTCTTGTCACAAAAGGCCCCTCTGTATCCCACTTTGCAGTCACACTGTCCCATCATGGGAGCACATGAAGCGGTCCCTATCAAATTACAGCTGCAGTTCATGGCACAATTCTGACCAAATGTCCACAGAGGACAACCTGAAAAGAAAACAAATTCAAAGTGTATCTTAAAAAAAAAACATAAATGCAAAAATATCCTTATTATTGTTACCATTCTCCACACTGCAATCAGTAACTAGTCATACTTTTCTTACCTACTCACATCCACCACCAATTCTCCACAATCACCCTAGCACTGCTACACAACCTTCATCAAGCAACCTACTGGAAAGCTAGGGTAGTAAAGATGATTTTTTTCATCTCAGCCATTCTGCACCATTGGGGGTTACTGTATTTACCATTAAACAATTGAGGTGCATTAGAAGTTTATGGGTTTTCTGACACAATAAGTTAAATTTTATGGGTTTTCTGACACAATATCTTATATTTTATGGATTTTCTGACACAATATGTTATATTTTATAGGTTTCTGACACAATATATTATATTTTATGGATTTTCTGACACAATATGTTATATTTTATAGGTTTTCTGACACAATGTTATATTTTATAGATTTTCTGACACAATATGTTATATTTTATGGGGTTTTTTGACACAATATGTTATATTTTTAGGTTTTCTGACACAATATGTTATATTTTATATGTTTTCTGACACAATATGCTATATTTGATAGGTTTTCTGACACAATATGTTATATTTTATGTGTTTTCTGACACAATATGTTATATTTTATAGGTTTTCTGACACAATATGTTATATTTTATAGGTTTTCTGACACAATATGTTATATTTTACAGGTTTTCTGACACAATATGTTATATTTTATAGGTTTTCTGACACAATGTTATATTTTATAGATTTTCTGACACAATATGTTATATTTTATGGGGTTTTTGACACAATATGTTATATTTTTAGGTTTTCTGACACAATATGTTATATTTTATGTTTTCTGACACAATATGCTATATTTGATAGGTTTTCTGACACAATATGTTATATTTTATGTGTTTTCTGACACAATATGTTATATTTTATAGGTTTTCTGACACAATATGTTATATTTTATAGGTTTTCTAACACAATATGTTATATTTTATAGGTTTTCTGACACAATATGTTATATCTTATGGGTTTTCTAACATAATATGTTATATTTTATAGGTTTTCTGACACAAATATGTTATATTTTATGGGTTTTCTGACACAATATGTTATATTTTATAGGTTTTCTGACACAATATGTTATATTTTATGTGTTTTCTGACACAATATGTTATATTTTATGGTTTTCTGACACAATATGTTATATTTTATGTGTTTTCTGACACAATATGTTATATTTTATAGGTTTTCTGACACAATATGTTATATTTTATGTGTTTTCTGACACAATATGTTATATTTTATGGGTTTTCTGACACAATATGTTATATTTTATGGGTTTTCTGACACAATATGTTATATTTTATAGGTTTTCTGATACAATATGTTATATTTTATGGGTTTTCTGACACAATATGTTATATTTTATGGGTTTTCTAACACAATATGTTATATTTTATGGGTTTTCTGACACAATATGTTATATTTTAAGGGTTTTCTGACACAATATGTTACATTTTATGGGTTTTCTGACACAATACATTATATTTTATGGGTTTTCTGACACAATATGTTATATTTTATGGGTTTTCAAACACAATATGTTATAACATAATAATTTTATTTTAAGGCCTCAACTTTTTTTTTTTTTTGTTTCACAAAAATATTATCCAAGTAAAATACAGAATACTTTCAAAAGCGAAAAATATATTTTAAGCCAAATTTGGCACTCTGAGATATATTTCTTGTACTTTCTGTTCTTATTCTCCGAAAAACCCTTTCTTACTTTATCCCTTACAATCACTATTTGATAGACTGCAGAAAACATTAAAAAATCAACTCCTTCAACCGTCAACTTTAAATTCGATCATATTTAAACTTTAAGAAAAAAACCTTACTTTCTCTACATTTTGGTCCATAGAATCCAGCAGCGCAATGACACTCTCCATCATAAGAATCACATCTTGCTCCATTTTCACAATCACATACGAAGGCACATCTGTATCCAAACATTCCATGGTCACATGCTGTAACAAAGAAAATATTGTCAATTAATCACCCTTAAAAACGTGTTACTTATTCAAGTGCATCCTATCATTTAAATCATTTTCATTTGCAAATTCTTCATCTTTAGATTACTCTAAATATTGTCATTTACAAGTTCAAAGTAAAAGAAAGTCTAAAATTTAAGTACAAAACCACTGGTGTTACATACTTCTTTCACAAAATTGTCCCTGAAATCCAGGCAAGCAGTCACATGTCCCAGTCACTGGGTTGCAGGTTCCATTTTTTTGACATTTACATTTTTCATCGCAATTGTAACCATAGTAATCCTTCGGGCAAGCTGGTAAAACAAAATATAGCATTTGAATACACTAAATATTCTTGGACACAACACAATAGTACTCAACAATAAGCTTGAAGCCTTGTTTTGTCACAAGAACTATCTGCATATGTACTGCTACAAAATATCTCTGTTATACATTTTGATGTTTCTAACTATTCTCATCCATTTTGTTACCTTTGCAGTGTGGTCATTATAGAATGGAATGGTAAAACTGCCATACCAAACAGATATTGAACCTTCAGCATTATCTCATTCATTAGTTGTAAATGTTTTTGTTACTC
The DNA here is from genome assembly GCA_020152595.1 of Chiridota heheva. Classification (NCBI taxonomy): domain Eukaryota; kingdom Metazoa; phylum Echinodermata; class Holothuroidea; order Apodida; family Chiridotidae; genus Chiridota; species Chiridota heheva. Next base: position 3,379,902 of record JAIGNY010004072.1, read on the forward strand.
AGTTCCATATAATTCAGTTCTATATTACAGCCCTATGAAGCTATAGTTGAAAAAGAGAATAATCATATTTCTACACAATACTAAAAGCCAAGAGAATATAAAATGATGATCAAGGGTTTCTTGTGTTATTTCCATTAAAACAAAAAACCACTGGAGGATCAACTGTGACTTTATGTTTTTTAATAAGATTTTGATCAAATCTTTTAATCCTATAAGTATTTTACTTAAGTAATGTGGAAACAAAATGAGCAAACTTGGCCTGATAATGCAGATGAATTGTCCCTTGTATCCTACTTTTCCTTGCATTTTATTTAAATTGAATTGATAAGTAATTTGTTTGTTTGTTTGATGAGGGGTTAAGGGCACCATGACAGTGAGGGTTAAATTATGCCTGAGAGGTTAGATCATTCTAGAGGTAGGAAGGAAAGGAAACAGGGGGAGAATGAGAGAAATTCAAGAGCAAAAAGTCAGAAAGCTGTGATCGAGAGAGGAGGTGCATGGTTGAAAAAAAAAAAAAAAAAAAAAAGTAAGAGAGGGTGTGGAAGAGGAGAATTAAATATGGTTGTAGGGGAAAGCATGATGAAGGCATGAGATAATTTTATCCGGAGGATTTTTCTGGAAGAACTCAGCAATTGAGTTGCAATGGTAATTGTTGCAGAGGGGTTGGGGGGAGCCAATAAGGAGGTGAGAGTGAGTGAGGTGGGTGTGACCTATTCTAAGACGGGTAATATGAACGTTGTCGATACGAGAGAGGTTATTGATGGTGGGTTTGATCGAAATGGTGGGCTGGATGACGTGGAGTTTGTTATCAATTTGGGAGTTCCATGAGGTTTGCCAGAGGTCAAGAACAAGGGAGCGATAAGCGGCTTGATGTCAGAGAGGGTTTTGGGAAAAGGGGTAGGGAGGAGGTTGAGGGCAAGCTTAGCGGCTGCATCAGCCCTGTCATTGCCAGGGATGCCAACATGTCTGGGTATCCAAAAAAAGAACAGTTTTTCTGCAGAGGGTGGGCGATAGGAGTTTCTGGGGAAAAGGTGGGATGTGAAGTTATCCCATTTAAGGTTGAGTAAAGAAGTAAGAACAGCCTTTGAGTTGGAGGAGGTGGCAAAGTGGCTGAGCAGAGAGTACTCCATAAAGTTGAGGGCGAGGAGAATGGCCTTTGCCTCGGCTGAAAAGATGGACAAGTAGCCGGGAAGTCTGCTACTGAGGGTGATATCTTGGATGACGGCAGCAGCAGCTGTCTTGTTGCCTTCCTTGGAGCCATCAGTATAGATGGAGGTGTAATTTGAGAGTTGGTCTTTGATTTGGTTGTGGAGATTGATGAAGAGCTTGTGGTGGGTTTGAATTTTGTGATGAGTGGAGAGGCCCAGGTGGATGGAAGGGAAAGGTGGCCCAGGGAGGAAAAGTGGGCCAGGAGACGGTGCCAAGAGTGGTGGGGTTGATGCTGAGATGGTGGAGGTCAGGATTAATGCATAAGCTGAAGGAAGGGGATAGGATTTTAGTCCTATCAAAGAGGGTAGAGAAATTGGGATACCTAACCAGGTTGTAGACAAGGTTTTGGGTGTTGGTGAGGGTTCTAAAAGCGTAGGAAAGGCTAAACTTCCTACACCTTAGCAAGAATGGAAAGGGGGGGAGGGGGGGGGGATTGTCTTCAATGTGAAGGATGGTGATGGGGGAGGTCTTGCAGGCACCCAGGCAAATCCTGAGGGCTTCATTTTGGATAGTGTTGATGTGGATGAGGTAAGAGTTGTAAGCGGCACAGTAGACAATATTGCCGTAGTCAAACTTGGCACAAATGGTGAGCTTGAACATTTTGAGGAGAGCGTGAGGGTCTGCACCCAAGTGGTGTTGGAGAGGAGGCGGAAAATGTTGAGGGAGCTGTTGCATTGCTGTTTCAGGTTGGTGATGTGTTGCTTGTTGGTGATCTTGGGGTCTAGAGTTAGACCCAGAAACTTAGTGTGGTCAACTTTAGGGATGCAATTGCCATTGAGCATGAGGTTCAGGTTGGGGTGAAGTTTGTTGAAATGACACGAGTAGACAGACCGTCTAGTCTTTGAAGAATTTAAAATCATTATTGTTGCACCAGTCTTGCAGCCGATTGAGGCTAAATTGGAGCCTATTTTCGACAAGAGAAAAGCTAGGGGAGGAGTAGAAGATGGTAAAGTCATCCAATTAGAGGGCACATTTGATGTTGGGGTTAAGGTTTTCCACGATGTCGTTAATGCCAAGTTGAAGAGAGTAGGGGAGAGGATGCTGCCTTGGGGGACACCCTCTCCTTGGGGGTGGGGGTTGGAGAGGGTGTGGCCAATACGAACATGGAACTTCCTGGGTGAGAGGAAGTTTAAAATAAAGATGGGGAGGTGGTCTCAGAGGCCGATGGTGTGAAGCTTGCGGATAATGCCTGTATTTCCAAGTATATATCGCTAATCGCCTTGCCGCCTCTTTAAGCAACAGAAGAAAGAAGGGAACGCATTTTGAGTTTGAAAAAGATAGCAATGAGGTGTTCCTTTTTTTCCAAAGAATTCCTAGATAGCGATGTTGAGTGTGAATAACTGGTCCAAGGTATTGCAACGTTTCTGAAAGCTACTTTGGAGAGGGGAGAAGATTCTGTTGGTCTCAAGGAACCAGTTAAGTCTCTGGTTGATGATCCTTTCCATAATTTTACACAGACAGCAGGTGAGAGATATGGGGCAGTAACTGGAACGGTCGGTGCTGTCAGGAGGTGATGATAGCTGTCCTCCAGATAGGGGAAAGGAGTGTGAGGACCAAATGTGGTTGAGGATGGCGGAAGGGTAGCGGTGGCCTTGTTGGGGAGGTGTTTCAGGAAGTGGTAGGGCATGTTATCTAGGATCTTGGAGGAGCAGCCAGCATAATGGATGGCTTGTTTTAATTCAGATAGGGTGAGAGGGGTGTTGTAGCTCTCGGTGTTGTCGGAGGGAAAGGTAATACTCCCGGTTTCGTTGCAAGCTTTATTGCCTTTGAAAGCACTGGAGTAGTTGGCCGAGGACGAGATGTTGCTCAAAGAGGCGGCGAGGTGGTTAGCGCTATACTTTTTCGAAAAGGGGCCAGTTGGCTTTCTAATGGTTCCAATTGGGGGCAGGGTCTGTGAGGGTTTGAAGGTTGGAGCGAATTAAGAGAGGGTAATGGTCAGTGTCACAGAGGTCAGCAGTGACCTTCCAGCTAAAATCAAGGTGGCTGGGGGAACAGATAGACAGGTCAATACAGGTGAGGGAGCCTGTGGCAGGGTGAAGGTAGGTCCAGGAGTGTTGGGTAGGGAGAGGCTGTGCTGTCCAAGAGTGTTTTTAATGAGCTTGCTTCTGGGGGTGGTGGTTTTGGTGGTTGTGGGTGTTGAAGTCACCAAGAAGGATGAAAGGAGAGGGGAGCTGAGGTTGTTAAGGCTGGTTGGTTGAATGTTGGCATTGGGGGTGGGGGTAGATATTGCAAAGAGTGAAGGTTTTGTGGAGGGACATAGAAATACAGATTTTTTCTTTGAATCTGTCCTTGTTTCTTTGGGAGCAGTTGTTTTTAAACATTGGAGAAGTATGTTCGGTGGGTTCAGTAATTGAACAATCCATGTTCTCTTCAGTGTCATGCATGTGGGTAGGGATGGTGGGTTGTTTGTTAATTTGTTGTTTGTTGGTCAGGTTGGCATGCATAAAGCAATACCATTCCTTAGGAAAAATGGTCCGTCAATCATTTACAGTTAATGCACAAATCACCTCAGGCATATGATACACATCTATTTTATCACCAGTTTGAAAACAAATTTCTCCCATTAAGACACCTAATATGGATGAGTAATTTCAATGACATAAGTGCCTTGATTACTCAGCACTGCCTTTCTGTAATCTTATACACACAAATAACCTTGGGCTACTTGGCTGTGGTGTGCATGGGAATGGCAAATGAACAGTCATTGTTTGGAGTGGAAACACAATATACTGAACAGGAAGTCGGGTTGGTAATTGTCATACTTGAGTTTTCAGGATTAACTCAGGTGTCGGGCGTGGGTAGGCTTAAAGAAAAACATTTTGACATGCGAGTTTGATGGCATTTGCGGTGTTGGGGTTGCCATAAGAAGGCAAGGGGGTGTTTTAGAAAAGGAAGGAAGGTCGGGCAGAGATGTGGTTTGTGTAATGGGTGTGGTTGGGTTGTTGGCAAAGGCAATGGGCTTAGGACTCGGTAAGAAGAGCCAGGTGAGGTCAGTTTGAGCATGTGAGTCAGTTTCAATTGTGTAAGCAGGAGGAGAAGGGAGGGGGAGAGGGATTGGTGTTTTGTATTGACTGTGCTCGAGTAGGAAGGTTTGGTGTTGAGGGAAGCGAGGAATTGCTTTCTGGCCTCCGGGTAAGTGATGCTGGGATTTAGGGTTTTCAGTTTAGTTATGTTTTTCATGAAGCCAGGTGGGTCAGTCTTTTGAGAAGGAGGGATGGTTGGCTGGGTGAGTACCGTCGCAATTGGTGCAGTGTGGGGGTGTTGGTGCAAAAGGCGCTGTAATGGTCCGTTGCTCCACAGTGCACTTGGCTGCAGCAGGAGTTTTTTTTCATGGCCATACCTCTGGCACTTATGACACCGGAGAGGGTTGAGAATGTAGTGGGCGACTGGGATTCTCAGATAGCCAGCAGTGATGTGGGAAGGGTGACTTGGTGTGGCAAAAGTCAGGAAGATCGGTAGGTGTTTCGGCACCATCTCTCTTGTTTGTTTGATGAGGGCTTAACGGCACTACGACACTCTTGAAGATGAGACGATGGGCCTCAGTGACATATTGGCTGCCAAGTTTCTCAAGGAGATCTTTATTGGTCAAGTAGGCAAGGTCCCTGGTTCTGATGACGCCTTTGTTGGAGTTCAGGGTTATGGTGGGGAGCAACTGTTATGTTGATACCAGCATTAGCTAGGGTTTTGGTGGTGGCTTAAGTGTCCCTGGTGCTGTGCACCAGGAAATTGCCAGATCTAAGGGTAGAAACCTTGGGGAGGGTACCAACCAGGTCGTGGAGCACCTTGTGGATGAGGAAGGAGGAAACTCTTTTTAAATTGTCTTGTTTGTTGGTGGCCAGAATGATTACAATTTTGGGGACTGGGACTGAGGAATGGTCAATGGAGGTAGCAGGTAGGTCACGGGGAGGGGAGAAAGTCAACGTCAAGGCAGAAGCGTTTGGTCATGTTGAAGAAATAATACCTAGGGCCGGGAGACCCGAGGCAACTAGAAAAAAAGGTTGTGGAACTACTATACGGGAACCACTGTACAAGTACCGAAAAGGGCATGTAGGCCTGGTCACAATAGGAGGGGAAAAATAAAAAAGAACAATCACAGTCACCCAACCACAAAAAGAAAATCCCAGAAAATGAAAAAGGAGCAAAAGTTTAGGTGCAAAAGTGTGTGGTAGAGTATATTCAGAATAGAAAGTTTAAGAGAACAGATAGGAAATCACGTTGCTCTCAACACATTGTAAGCTGAAAATTAAAAAAAAAACCAAGATTTGCAAAATGGTTTCCTCTTTAATCTCCTTCAGGACATTCCTAATTAAAAGCTTATGATTCGTACTCAGAAGTACTAAATTCAGAGAGCAAGTTCATTAGTTATCTATTTTATTAAATGCAATGCATTTATTCTATAATTTAGATTCCCACTGTAAGCAAGCACATTCTTTCATCACAGAAACTATTAACACAATGCTATCGATGTGCAAATGAAGAAAATGCAAAAGTAAAACAAAAGCTAACAATACAGCTAAAAATAAAGGAAAATAAACTCAGTTAATACACACAGAACTTGTTTTACAAAGCAAATGCAGGCTACAATCACTGACAAAATTATTTGGCACTTTTTCTTCCCCCTACTACCCCTCTTCAATGTTGGTAAAAAGTTTAGAAGAAAGTTCTTAACTTCTACATTTTCAAAGCGGTAATCATGCCAACATTGAAGTGGGGGAGGGAAAAAGGTGCCAAGTATTTTGTCGCTGATTGTAGCTCCGTTTTTTTTCAGTCAAAGAATATTTGTTAGATTTACAAAACATCAATCAATGATTTCTTCAAAATGCATATTTTGTAACGAGCACTGGAGTGGCCTAGAGTGGTGACAATGACACCAAGGCTGTAATAAAAGTAAGTGAATATGGATACTCTCATATACAGTTAGGAATTGGGTTTATTCAAAGCAGAGTCAAATTAATGCATCTAGAATATCATGGAAGCAATGTTTTGCATATTTATATTAATATTGCCTTTAGTTATGAGATTTACTCCATTATGAGGAGATTGGTGATAAACACAATTAAGGTTTTGAACAATGATCTTATTACTGGTTTTGGGGAAAAAATGCTGATTAACAAACTTTTATTGTTCTTTATTGAACAATGGCGAAAAACCAACAATATTACCTCATTAAAGATTAAAAAAGAAAATCTATATTGTAATGTTAGACAAAAGAATTACATTGATCTTCGCCCTATGAATGTCAATGTTGGCTTATTCAAGTATCTTTAGGTAAAAGGCATTTGCTATTTGAATGGACCATAGCTCATCAATATTGGTAAGAGGGGCAATAAGAGCCATAATGGACCATAGCTCATCAATATTGGTAAGAGGGCAGTAAGAGCCATAATGGACCATAGCTCATCAATATAGGTAAGAGGGGCAATAAGAGCCATAATGGACCATAGCTCATCAATATTGGTAAGAGGGGCAATAAGAGCCATAATGGACCATAGCTCATCAATATTGGTAAGAGGGGCAATAAGAGCCATAATGGACCATAGCTCATCAATATTGGTAAGAGGGGCAATAAGAGCCATAATGGACCCATAGCTCATCAATATTGGTAAGAGGGGCAATAAGAGCCATAATGGACCATAGCTTATCAATATTGGTAAGAGGGGCAATAAGAGCCATAATGGACCATAGCTCATCAATATTGGTAAGAGGGGCAATAAGAGCCATAATGGACCATAGCTCATCAATATTGGTAAGAGGGGCAATAAGAGCCATAATGGACCATAGCTCATCAATATTGGTAAGAGGGCAATAAGAGCCATAATGGACCATAGCTCATCAATATTGGTAAGAGAAGCAATAAGAGCCATAATGGACCATAACTCATCAATATTGGTAAGAGGGGTAATAAGAGCCATAATGGACCATAGCTCATCAATATTGGTAAGAGGGGCAATAAGAGCCATAATGGACCATAGCTCATCAATGTTGGTAAGAGGGGCAATAAGAGCCATAATGGACCATAGCTTATCAATATTGGTAAGAGGAGCAATAAGAGCCATAATGGACCATAGCTCATCAATATTGGTAAGAGGGCAATAAGAGCCATAATGGACCATAGCTCATCAATATTAGTAAGAGGGCAGTAAGAGCCATAATGGACCATAGCTCATCAATATTGGTAAGAGGGGCAATAAGAGCCATAATGGACCATAACTCATCAATATTGGTAAGAGGGGCAATAAGAGCCATAATGGACCATAGCTCATCAATATTGGTAAGAGGGGTAATAAGAGCCATAATGGACCATAGCTCATCAATATTGGTAAGAGGGGCAATAAGAGCCATAATGGACCATAACTCATCAATATTGGTAAGAGGGGCAATAAGAGCCATAATGGACCATAGCTCATCAATATTGGTAAGAGGGGCAATAAGAGCCATAATGGACCATACATAGCTCACCAATATTGGTAAGAGGGGCAATAAAGAGCCATAATGGACCATAACTCATCAATATTGGTAAGAGGGGCAATAAGAGCCATAATGGACCATAGCTCATCAATATTAGTAAGAGGGCAGTAAGAGCCATAATGGACCATAGCTCATCAATATTGGTAAGAGGGGCAATAAGAGCCATAATGGACCATAACTCATCAATATTGGTAAGAGGGGCAATAAGAGCCATAATGGACCATAGCTCATCAATATTGGTAAGAGGGGTAATAAGAGCCATAATGGACCATAGCTCATCAATATTGGTAAGAGGGGCAATAAGAGCCATAATGGACCATAACTCATCAATATTGGTAAGAGGGGCAATAAGAGCCATAATGGACCATAGCTCATCAATATTGGTAAGAGGGCAGTAAGAGCCATAATGGACCATAGCTCATCAATATTGGTAAGAGGGGCAATAAGAGCCATAATGGACCATAGCTCATCAATATTGGTAAGAGGGGTAATAAGAGCCATAATGGACCATAGCTCATCAATATTGGTAAGAGGGGCAATAAGAGCCATAATGGACCATAGCTCATCAATATTAGTAAGCAGGGCAATAAGAGCCATAATGGACCATAGCTCATCAATATTAGTAAGAGGGGCAATAAGAGCCATAATGGACCATAGCTCATCAATATTGGTAAGAGGGGCAATAAGAGCCATAATGGACCATAGCTCATCAATATTGGTGAGCGGGGCAATAAGAGCCATAATGGACCATAGCTCATCAATATTGGTAAGAGGGGCTATAAGAGCCATAATGAACCACAGCTCATCAATATTGGTAAGAGGGGCAATAAAGAGCCATAACAATATGATCTCAGCAATTTTGAGCAACCTGAAGTTGTCAATTAAAATCCAAAAACATTTTCAATGACTTTGCTGCAGGTTGGAGAGCTAACAAACTTAAAGATTGGTTTGGTTTGTTGATGTTTAATTGCACAAAAGTAAAGACTTTCTTTATATGGAAGATGTTTATGAATTGGTTGTATACAAGAAGGATCAGTGCTAAATAACTTATTTAACTCTTTTTGCTTAAAAGTCAAGACAATGTGTACCACAAAGGTATAAATGTTTGATGAGGTCTTAACGGCACCACGACAACGAAGGTCAAATTGTGCCTGAGAGGTCAGATCATTTTAGAGGTAGTAAGGAAAGAGACCAGGGGAAGAATGAGAGAAATTCAAGAACAAAAGCCAGAAAGCTGTGATCGAGAGAGGAGGTGCATGGGTAAAACTAAAAACAAAGTAGAGGGGGTGGAAGAGGAGAATTAAATATGGTTGTAGAGGGATGCATGCTGAAGGAAGGAGACTATTTTATCTGGAGGATTTTTTTGGAAGAACTCAGCAATTGAGTTGTGGGGAGCGAGAGAAGCTCTGGGAAGGTTGTACAGGGGCAAGCAAGGAGAACGTGTTGGATTGTGAGGATGCAGTGGCAATTGTTACAGAGGGGTTGGGGAACCAGTAAGGAGGTGGGAGTGAGTGAGGTGGTGTGACCAATTCTAAGACGGGTAATATGAACGTTGTCGATACGAGAAAGGTTGTTGATGGTGGATTTGATCGATTGTGGGCTAGATAACATGGAGTTTGTTATCAATTTGGAAGTTCCATAAGGTTTGCCAGCGGTCACGAACAAGAGAAGCGATAAGCGGTTTGATGTCAGAGAGGGTTTTGGGAAAAGGGGAAGGGAGGAGGTTAAGGGCAAGCTTAGCAGCTGTATCAGCCCTGTCATTGCCAGGGATGCCAACATGGCTGGGTATTCAGAAGAAAAGAAAACTTTTCCTGCAGAGGGTGGGAGAAAAGAGTTTCCGGAGGAGGAGGTGGCAGGTGAGGTTATCCCATTCTCAATGGATGCCAATAATGCAACCAATACCAGGGGGCGAGAGATGTGGTTTTGTTATGCAATTCCAAAAAAGTAGAATAGAAAATAAGATTATGCTAACAATTTTGCATTTTGCAAGACTACAGGATACCCTGAAGTAAGAATTGATAAGTGCATGTATCACACTTTCAAAAATGCTCAGTTTGAGCTTTTAATTTTATCAGTAAAACACAATGAGAGAAAATAATCTTCAAGAAAAGTATTCTTTACAAACCATATTCTATTAAAGAGAGTGGTAATTATAAAGAGCATTCCTAGGAAAACAAAGAATGACATTCACAAGGAAAGGGTTTCTCTAAATTGCAAACATGCCAACAAATGCAGGGTTTTTACATACTTACCATGGGCTACAAATAGTACACCAAAATCAATGGAGAAAATTATGATAAAGTTGCTGCAATTCTATTGTGTAAGAATGATATTATTGTAGTTATATAACAAGGGACAACTATCTAACCTAAATGCAGGAACCTAAACACAGGGTACAGAAATACACTTTCATGCAAAACATGTAATCATCCGCAAAAATGAAAAACCTGATTAAAATGTTGTATAGCATCATCACCTTACACTAAAACAAAGAAGATTCACTTGTTAAAAAGCTTCGTGATGCTACTGCATCACTCAGCATGCATTTTGGGTGATAGGAAATTATGTGTAGACCAGAAAGGGTACTTCATGAGTCTCAATAACAAACTGAACCAGACATTCCAAGTTAAAAGTAATGTGACACATATTCTACAATGTTAACTTCTACCCTTAAAGTTCAGTACAATTGTTTGCAATTGCAACATTGAAAGACTATTTTGCAACAATTTACAATTTTTCTTCATTTTTAGTCAATTTTCTGGCATTTCAAATATGAATACAAGCTACCAGGTATTTGTCTATTAGTTTCCAATGAAAAGTCTTTACTTTGCAGAATTGAGGCATCACTTAATTGAGGCATTATTTTCAAACTCAGAGAAATCAATTTGTTATAAATGCTTATCACATAGAAATGCTAATATTCCATTTTTCTTGTCACTTTACAGAAGTTGAAACAATGATTTTCAATAAGAATGGCATTCACAAAGTTGTAAGTAATTTTGATGGTTCAATATTTCTTATAATTTGGCACAAAAATGAACACCTTGTCACAGACAACATTTAAATAAAACATGCATATTTCACACACACTAGACCTCAGCTCCAAAAAACAACACTTTTACAACAGATGACAATCATAGACAATTGTAAGTATCATTTACACTCAACATAAATGCAATCACACACAAAATTGAATCATATTAACTTACATAAATATGATCTGATCACTAAAAAATGGAAAAGAGATGAATAATTTACACAGTTACCATCAAATCATATCAGGCTAAAAATGCTTAGAGAATGTTTGGAATATATCTGCTTATTTTATATACAAAATAATCCATTGCAAGTACTTTCTATGACTACCAGTCACCTTTTATCAAGTTTTGCACCCAATATGAAGATGAAGGAATATATATTTCCACAACTCATTGAACCCAGTCTTCAAGTCCCAAAATTAACAATCCACTAACTCTAAATGTTGATGTATAAATTTACAATTGCAGAACCTCACCTTGGGTACAACTGTTACCCGTTCTCCCTGGCGGACAGGTACACACCCCGTTTTCTGGGTGGCAGGTTCCATTTCCTATCAAACATTCTGCTGGGCAGGTGTACTGACAGTTATATCCGTAGGTGCCATGTGGACAAACTAGAAGTTGGAAGAAGCGTTCCCATTGGTAAGATGTCAATACATTATGTCATTGAAATGGGTGTGAGATTCTCTCAAAAGATTTGTTTCGTTTGTTTGTGAGCAGTGGGGAGATAGGAAAGGAAGGAGATCATTTAATCCGTGAATATTTGCGGAAGAGCTCGGCAATGAAATTGGGGTCAAGAAAGCTCTGGGGAGGTTGTACAGGGGGCAGTGAAAGAGGACATGATAGACTATGAGGGGCAGTGGCAATTATTACAGAGGGTGAGGCACTGCTAAGTAGATGGGACTGTGTGAGGTTGGTGTGGCCAATCCTGAGGCATGTAGTATGGGCATGGACAGGTAGATAAAAAGGGGGAGCCACTGCTTTAAAATCTATATTAAAAAAACATGAAAATTGCAAAAAATCCTTCACTCTCAATTTTCACTGCAAGGTCTAAGTTAGGGGTGTAGAATGTTGACTTTGATTGATAAGGTGTGAAGCTGATCACCACAAAATTAAGAAAATATGGTATTTGAAAAAGGTTAGGAAATATACAGCACTAAAATAATTCATGTTTTTTTTAAATAATATAAATGAACTAACCATCATCACATTGATTGCCTCTGAAACCAGGTCTGCAGATGCAACTTCCATTATTTTGTTGGCAGGACCCCTGATTGTTACAGGTGCATTGTTCGCTGCAGGTAGGCCCCCAGGAACCATCTGCACACGTACTGCTACAAATCACTCCTATGGATAAGAAATCAGAAGTTCAGCAGAAACTTGATGTGCAATGAAGGTTCTGTATTGATACGGACAACTTGGGTCAAGTGGTTGCAAAGAAAGGATATGTAAAAATAATCAAACTATGAAGTTTGTTTGTTTGTTTGTTTGATGAGGGCTTAACGGCACCACGACAAAGAGGGTCAAATTGTGCCTGAGAGGTCAGATCATTCTAGAGGTAGGAAGGAAAGGAAACAGGGTAAGAACGGAAGAAATTCAAGAACATAAAGTCAGAAAGCTGTGATCGAGACAGGAGGTGCATGGGTGAAACAAAAACAGAGTAGAGAGGGGGTGGAAGAGGAGAATTAAATATGGTTGTAGAGGGAAGCATGATGAAGGAAGGAGATAATTTTATCCGGAGGATTTTTCTGGAAGAACTCAGCAATTGAGTTGTGGGGAGCAAGGGAAGCTCTGGGAAGGTTGTACAGGGGGCAAGCAAGGATAACATGGTGGATTGTGAGGGTGCAGTGGCAATTGTTGCAGAGGGGTTGGGGGGAGCCAATAAGGAGGTGGGAGTAAGTAAGGTGGGTGTGACCAATTCTAAGATGGGTAATATAAACGTTGTCGATACGAGAGAGGTTCCTCTCTCGACGACAACGATGTCGTCGTCGTCGTCGAGAGAGGTTGTTGATGGTGGATTTGATCGGAATTGTGGGCTGGATGACATGGAGTTTGTTATCAATTTGGGAGTTCCATGAGGTTTGCCAGCGGTCACGAACAAGGGAAGCGATAAGCGTTTTGATGTCAGAGGATTTTGGGGAAAAGGGGTAGGTAAGAGGTTGAGGGCAAGCTTAGCGGCTGCATCAGCCCTGTCATTGCCAGGGATGCCAACATGGCTGGGTATCCAGAAGAAAAGAACACTTTTCCTGCAGAGGGTGGGAGAAAGGATTTTCCGGAGGGGGAGGTGGCATGTGAGGTTATCCCATTTAAGATTGAGTAAAGAACTATGAAGAATATATATGGAAGAGATGGAAACATATGTAAATATGTAGAATGTACATATAAACATTTATACACAGTGGAGGTACCAAAATTGGGATTTGCAGGGTATTGAATTCAAGCAGCACCCTCTAGAGCCTTATAACTCGTAAGTATAGGGCAAAAGTATGCCTACAAGCCTTTGAAAAAGTTTTTAGGACTACAAAACTATAAATAAGCACAAAAACCACAATATTTTTGTGATGAATAGTAATTATAAGGTCTTGTAACAAACTTCATCTAAAAAATTGGTAAGATTTCATCTATCATGGGGCAAGATATGAAAAGGTTTCCATTTTTTTAGAATATACATTTACCTTGGTAGCCAGGCTTGCAGATGCAGTAACCCTCTTCAATGGAACACCCTATGGAATCTTGACAGTAATCGCATTTGAGGCTGCAATTGCGGCCAAAGGTGTTATTCTAAATAAGAAAAAGGAAATATTTTCAAAATAAAGACCCAGAAATTAAACCCTTGAAATTTATTTAGCAGACAAATAGCACTAATTTCTTACCGAGATCATTTACATTAAGACTTACAAAAACAATAGTAAAATTTGAATACAACTTCCAGCAAAAAGTTAAACATTGATTTAATATGCTTGCATTAACTATTTAGGAAAATGTGCAAACTAGTTAAGTAACAGAGGTGTAAACCCACTGTATAAAAGCTCAAGGTTTATGTTTAACCTTGAGGAGTAGATATTTTAATGAAGATTTTTTGAACCTGAATATTACTACGAAATAGGTTAATGTTGAAGACTAATATTACATACAGATTGTGAGGAATAGAATAAAGGATCTGGGATTTCCCTCTCCTGCTATTGGGATTGTAAAATCTTATTGGCTGGGTGTAACAGTATATCAATAAAGGATCTGGGATGTCCCTCTCCTGCTATTGGGATTGTAAAATCTTATTGGCTGGGTGTAACAGTATATCAACATCAAATGTCATCACAGTATATCATCACAGTATATCAACATCAAATATCATTACAGTATATCAACATTAAATATCATCACAGTATATCATCACAGTATATCAACATCAAATATCATTACAGTATATCAACATTAAATATCATCACAGTATATCATCACAGTATATCAACTTCAAATATCATCACAGTATATCAACATCAAATATCATCACAGTATATCAACATCAAATATCAACATCAAATATCATTACAGTATATCAACATCAAATATCATCTAGTACCAGGAGTATGAGGGTTGAGGGAGGGATGATAAGCCTTTTGAAACAAATTTCAAAAAGACTGTTATAGGTCTTTCTTTACCATTCAATATACCAGGATGGTAAATGACTTACCCCACATGGTGTTTCACACATTCTTCCCACATACCCAGTGTAGCAGTCACATGAGCCATCCAGATGCATGCAGGAAGCTTTATTCATGCACTCACAAACTTCATTGCAGCTTTCACCAAAGAAACCAGATGGACATGGTTCTGTACAACGAGCTCCTTGCCATCCTATCAAAACCCAAAACAAAATTGCCACAAAGATTTGGAAAATGTGATGAAAATTCAAGTTGGTGAAACAGCATTCATTTCCATTTCGATGCAGGTAAAAAGCTGGTTGGTTGGTGGGGTTCACAGTACCAAAGAGGTTATATTATATTAACTGAATAGTGTGTAGGTGGAATAAATGGTGGTATCTTAGTTCAGCTGTAAAGGTCATTAAACTTATGGACATTGATGAAGCCAAATTTGACCCACTTTGGCATTCACATATTTTGTATCGTCTTGGTTACATTTGCACCACAAAATTGGATATTTCAAAAATATTCTAGCATTTCAAAGTTTTATAATACTGTTTGACTGAACAAAGAAACGTCATACGACTTTCTAACATTTTTGCATTTATCAAAAATATTCAAAATAAACAATTTTTATGATGAACTGTAAAAATACAAAAAAGCTTTAAAATTGTTTTGTGTCACTGAGACATCAAAGAGTATGTTTTTGTCAAATGAATATTAAAAAGTTATAGGTATTGAAGGAACTGACCTGGTGCACAGATACACCTTCCATCAATGTGGTAGCATTGGCCTCCATTCTGACATTCACACTGCATACTGCAGTCTGTACCATAGGTGAAATCCTGGCAGGGCACATCACAACTATAAATGAAACACAATTATGAATTCCAAGACTATATCAAATTGAAAAGTTGTTGAAATAATTATGAGTCAAAATGAAAGATAACCCTAGGTCACCTTGTGTCTCTACAACATATATCACATGAGAGGTACCTTGGCTTTTGTGCCCATACAAATGTTCTTTAGCTTGTCCATCTGCCGTTTTGTTCACAAATGTTCTATTTAGTCAGTGATGTTTATAATGGATGTAAAACTCCAAGGAGAAAAAGGGGTTAAAACACTATTGAAGAAAGATTTCTGTGATGAAGTTAATTTTCATTCTTGATTGTTTAAATTTGTTTTCTTCAAATCAACAGAAAATAAATTCTAGAGGGACATATGGAAACACAGGGACAAACATGGCATAGATTTTGAGATTCAGGGGCACCAAACTTTAAGGGCATCTTGACCTGACCAAAGTAATTAGAGAGGTGCCACACTCTCACAAGTAAGATTTATACCCTCGGTGTCTCCCTCACTTGGCAGTTACTGTGTTCATGCTCACAAACCAACAAAACAAAATTACCAAACAAACACACCAAATGTTGTTAACTTACAATTCTCCTTGCCATCCAGGGGAGCATGTACAACTGCCATCCACATGGCTACATCGTGCACCATTCTGACAAATGCAGCTCTGGTAGCAACCATCCCCGTAGAGATTGGCAGGACATGTGACATCACAGTTGTTTCCAATGTAACCTGTATTGCAGAAGCACTGACCATTCAAACCATGGCATCTGCAAATTAAAATAATAAAATGTATGTAAGAAAAGAATAAATCAAAAGTATAAAAGTAATCTGCAATTCAATACTGGATAAAGTAACACTAAAAGCTCATTACCATTTAATTCTACATTTTGCCAATCAAACTTGTTTTGTAGATTAGGATTTGAATGCTGAGCTCTAAGATGCCTATTCATGAGAATCCTGATATTTCATCCTAATTATCAAAAAGAATACAAATTCTCTTTTTGTAACAATTTCATCTCTCAAAACATCCAAGTCTCTTAACCTGATCCACATATTTGAGTAATCTAGTATATTAGACAGTCAGTAGCTTTAGATCAGCTCTCATGTGCTACAATCCAATTAACGCTTACTCTACCAGCACTTTTTTGAATGCGCTTAGGAGTCAAAGATGGGGAACCCAAAATGGCGATAAAATTGCTGTGTGGTAGAGTAAGGATTAAAGCAGGGGCTTTTTATTGAAGGGTCTTCTGTCTTCCAAGCAGCAGAGTCCGGCTCATTCCGCTTCAGTGACCTGCTCGGCCGCCCACTGGGATCATGCTGCATATATTTTCGAGTTGGCACACTTTTCGCAGGTTCCTCAACTCTTACTCTACCAGCACTTTTTTTTAAATGCGCTTGGGAGGCGGAGTCAGAGATGGGGAACCCAAAACGGCGATAATATCGCCGCGTGGTAGAGGAAGGGTTGATAAATAAACATACACGTCAACTTACCCAACAGAATTTGCTCTTGAACAAGAACATACCTCCATGCAGTTATCACCATAAGTCCAGGCCGGGCACACTACGTCAAAGGAATAAAATCAACGTAAGCGTGCTTTTTAAGTTGATCAATAAACAAGGGCACTGAGGCGCTTAATTGAGGAAGGTTGGAATTGTCTATAATTATTCTTTTATCCTGCAACCCAGCAAGTCTTGATATCTTGAAACCTGAACTGACAGATTTGAAAGGGCCCTTGGATTGATTATAGCCAGGGTATTTAAAACCAAAACAGCATAGACTCTCATCATTCCCAGTGCCTATGCTATATCAACTAAATGTAACTAAAGTACATTTTGTAACAACCAATCAACTCACCATAAACAATGAAATGAAACCTTTAGTTGGTAAACAAGAGAAAAAGAATACAAAATCATTATCAAATTAGACAAGTATATTCTTTAAAAAAAAAAATGTTTATTAAAGGGTGTATTCAATTGGTCACAAAAAAGGGAAGTTAGTGAAACAAGACTTACCACTTTCATCACAAAACCTTCCAGTCCACCCTGGCATACACCTAAAAGAAAAATCAAAGACAAATTATTATTATCTTTAAGTTAAGATAAATCACTTAAATGAAAGGTACTTTTTACTCTTTAAATTAAAAAATTGTAAGTCAAAATAGAAATACATGAATATAAATAAATGAGTAATTTAATTAAATGGTGAAAAGCATTCCATAAACCTGATGCAGCATGTTAACTAGCTAAATGGATGACAAAGACTAATTATTATCTCATCACCCACATATATGTGGGGATGAGATATTGTAGTCAGTTTGCTGTCTAGGCAAATAACTGCCTATACCTCCCACAGTTCATGCCCCCTTCCCCTTCGTTGATAATAGGGGTGCTGGTGGGGCCCACCAGGGGGTCTCATATGATGACCTCATATTAAGAGTTAGGGGTAATAACTTTTTGGAACGGGACACAATTTGGTGATTTTTGCAAGGATGGGCTTGAAATCAAAGTATGAGTAAACATTTCACGATTGGTTACAATTCAAACATATCACTTACGAGCATGATCCATCAACATGCGAACAGTCTGCACCGTTCATACACTGGCATTGATTGGTGCAATTCAGCCCGTATCTGTCAGGCTTGCACTGGTTCTCACATCTGTCGCCATTAAACCCAGGAGAACAGATGCACTCTCCATTCACATTATCGCAGGCAGCTTGATTAAAGCACAAACATCGCTGGTTGCAATTTAACCCATAGGCGCCAGCCCGGCAAGGAAGAGAACATACCTCACCCTATTAATAACACAAATGAGATTTTATTAACAATAAAAACTAGATTATCAAAGTAAAATTGATCACAAATTCTACCACAAAATTTTGTTTTCGGTTTTATTATCTTATCTAAGAAGTGACACCCCAAACTTTGAAAGTGTAAGTTAGTCTTCCTAATATCTTAATCATCGCAATACCCATTTCTGATTTCCTACACTACTTTTTTCAGGAAGTGCAGGGAACTGTACAATCCAATCTCCACTTGAATGACAATACAGGCAGAAGCTTACATACAGCAGGAGTACTAGAGCACTTATCAACAAGCAATTCAAGGTTCCTATAGGTGACAAGGTGGTTAATGATTATTACAATGTTATCAGTATGAAATTCACAAGTGTTTTTTTACATTAAATTTGTCTTTGAGAAGAAAAAATGTTTATAAAGTTGATTTAATCTTGAAAATTGAAAAAGGAGCCAGAACTTGCAGTATACTACTTTACCATTTCGATTGGGAGTATTTATTAAAGAAGTTTGTAACAGCACTCTTGCAGAAAGTCACTGTATTTTTTCTTAAGATAAGATATCTAGAAGAATATGTCTGAAGATAAGAATTTGTTGTGTATTTACCCTCCAACCAGGGTAGCAGTCACATTCCCCAGATTGGCTGTTGCAATCACCATTCTGACACTGACAGACACTGGCACAGTTTGTACCATGAGTTCCTTCTGGACACTGCTGATCACATCTAATATTAGGACAAATGACACAGGATTTCTCACTGACATTTTGTAAAGAAAACTTTCACACTAATAGGTATCTGATAATGGAATGGAAGGACCAGAAGGTTGTGCTTGATACAGCACAGTGCAGTCAATAATTTCAGTTAAGTTTTAGCAAAAGAAGAAGTCAGTTGAGGGAAAATCTAACAGCTGTAGAGGAATTCGGTCAGGATTTGAAAAGCTTCCTTTTTCCCCTCTGAAGATAGAACATATACTAAATCCTCTTAATTGGAAACGGCTTTCGAAATAAGAATCCGTCAAAGAATGGAAAGTAACTATGAATATTAATCTTGACACTATTTGAAGATTCCATACATGATATGCATAAATATACAGTGCTATAAAAGTGCAGCCATAGAACAGTTTTCTAATACACAGTAAATGCATGAAACAGGCAAGATATTTTCAATCCTTGTATATGAAACTATGAAATACAAGCTACAACTATGCAAGTGAAATAAAATTGTCGTGCAGACATCCTGTAGAGATATTTGACATCATGCATCCTCAATGACATCTTCCATTTCTGCTTAATTTGGTGGCACTTGCTTTTAAACCAAACACCATAATATGGTACTTGCAGTACATGTAATGTTCTGGCAACCTATGGTAATGCACATTCTACTCATTTCAATTTTCATTTATGATTTGTATATCAAAAACTTTTCAAAATGTGTACACGTATGAAAGTACAGAATACTGTTGAACTTGCAATAATATGGAATTGATCCAGGGAAGGACTACTTACAGTGCACCCATGAAACCTGCAGCACATGTGCATGCACCTGTCACATGATTGCATGTAGCACCATTTTGACAGAGACACACAGTTTGGCAACCAGCACCATAATACCCTGAGGGACAAGAGGTGCTACAATCCACACCTATGAGGAAGAAGTTACCAAAAGTCAAAGTATCATACAAAAACAAAACTGACATTAAAGTGCATTATAAAGTATGAGACTTTTTTTAAACCCTACTTTCATGTCCAATTAATTGTCAATATCATAGCAGCTCAACATGTTCTTAGAGTGGATGTCTGCACCACACAGACAATCATCCTCTGCTCTTCAATGCATGTGACCTCTATTGTATGTACAAAGGGGGGCAAGAAGTGGCCTTCTCAAAATTTTATTCTCTTTTACAAAAGTTATTTACAACCCTTGCTATACACATAACAGTTCTGATACTCCAAACCACTTTTATGTTATGAAAAATTGATGTTTTTGTAATAGAAAAAAATCCAATACTTTTCAATTCACCTTAGCCATTTTCACATACATTTTTCACACGTTTTTGGTAAATAAGAATTCAAGTGAAGCCAAAGAAAGAGCCTTATTCTTACATTTTGCTACAATGCCATTCCCACATGTAGACATCCCTGAAGGTAACTTATTCATCCAATGTTTAGAATACAATGCCTACTCAATTCCATATCAAGAAATTATACTCCACAGAAAAGACGGTTATGTGTTTAAGAATACCTTCATCTTCCATCTTTTACAGCTTATGCTGTCCAGCTCTGACATCAATTCCAAACTCTTTCACTTTCATACCCCATATCTTAATGACATGATTACACTGAGATCATTGAAAGCACCTTTGTAGCACATTGCATTATATAAATTATTTATATATCATGCTCATGCTAAAGTCATTTTAAGATGAAGGCAAAACTAATTACTTATAATCTATGTCCTTTTAAGTCTTGAAAATTAACATCTGTTCTTGAAAAATTAAATATTTACAGGAAGCTATAAAGTTACAATACACCTGATTACAACAGTCATTGCATCATAGCTTAGATATACATCATAGCTTAGATATACATCATAACTTAGATATACATCATAGCTTAGATATACATTATAGCTTAGATATATCATAGCTTAGATATACATCATAGCTTAGGTATACATCATAGCTTAGGTATACATCATAGCTTAGATATGCATCATAGCTTAGATATGCATCATAGCTTAGATATATATCATAGCTTAGATATACATCATAGCTTAGATATACATCATAGCTTAGATATACATCATAGCTTAGATATGCATTATAGCTTAGATATGCATCATAGCTTAAATATGCATCATAGCTTAGATATACATCATAGCTTAGATATACATCATAGCTTAGATATTCATCATAGCTTAGATATACATCATAGCTTAGATACACATCATAGCTTAGATATACATCATAGCTTAGATATGCATCATAGCTTAAATATACATCATAGCTTAGATATACATTATAGCTTAGATATGCATCATAGCTTAAATATGCATCATAGCTTAGATATACATCATAGCTTAGATATACATCATAGCTTAGATATTCATCATAGCTTAGATATACATCATAACTTAGATACACATCATAGCTTAGATATACATCATAGCTTAGATATGCATCATAGCTTAAATATACATCATAGCTTAGATATACATCATAGCTTAGATATACATCATAGCTTAGATATACATCATAGCTTAGATATGTATCATAGCTTAGATATGCATCATAGCTTAGATATGCATCATAGCTTAGATATACATCATAGCTTCGATATGCATCATAGCTTAGATATTCATCATAGCTTAGTTATACATCATAGCTTGAATACACATCATAGCTTAGATACACATCATAGCTTAGATATGCATCATAGCTTAGATATACATCATAGTTTAGATATACATCATAGCTTAGATATACATCATAGCTTAGATATACATCATAGCTTAGATATGCATCATAGCTTAGATATGCATCATAGCTTAGATATGCATCATAGCTTAGATATGCATCATAGCTTAGATAGGCATCATAGCTTAGATAGGCATCATAGCTTAGATATACATCATAGCTTAGATATACATTATAGCTTAGATATACATCATAGCTTAGATATACATCATAGCTTAGATATACATCGTAGCTTATATATACATTATAACTTGGATTACATCATAGCTTAGATATACATCATAGCTGAGATATACACCATAGCTTAGATATACATCATAGCTTAGATATACATCATAGCTTAGATATACATCTTAGCTTAGATATACATCATAACTTAGATATGCATCATAGCTTAGATATGCATCATAGCTTAGATATGCATCATAGCTTAGATATACATCATAGCTTAGATATACATCATAGCTTAGATATTCATCATAGCTTAGTTATACATCATAGCTTAGATACACATCATAGCTTAGATATACATCATAGCTTAGATATGCATCATAGCTTAGATATACATCATAGTTTAGATATACATCATAGCTTAGATATACATCATAGCTTAGATATGCATCATAGCTTAGATATGCATCATAGCTTAGATAGGCATCATAGCTTAGATAGGCATCATAGCTTAGATATGCATCATAGCTTAGATATACATCATAGCTTAGATATACATCATAGCTTAGATATACATCATAGCTTAGATATACATCATAGCTTATATATACATTATAACTTGGATTACATCATAGCTTAGATATACATCATAGCTTAGATATACACCATAGCTTAGATATACATCATAGCTTACATATACATCATAGCTTAGATATACATCATAGCTTAGATATACATCATAACTTAGATATACACCATAGCTTAGATATATATCATAGCTTAGATATTCATCATAGCTTAGATAAATATCATAGCTTAGATATATATCATAGCTTAGATATACATCACAGCTTAAATATACATCATAGCTTAGATATACATCATAGCTTAGATATACACCATAGCTTAGATATACATCATAGCTTAGATATACATCATAGCTTAGATATACATCATAGCTTAGATATATATCATAGCTTAGATACACATCATAGCTTAAATATACATCATAGCTTAGATATACATCATAGCTTAGATATACATCATAGCTTAGATATACATCATAGCTTAGATATACATCATAGTTTAGATACACATCATAGCTTAGATATGCTACATAGCTTAGATATACGTCATAGCTTAGATATACATCATAGCTTAAATATACATCATAGCTTAGATATACACCATAGCTTAGATATACATCATAGCTTAGATATACATTATAGCTTAGATATGCATCATAGCTTAGATATGCATCATAGCTTAGATATACATCATAGCTTAGATATACATCATAGCTTAGATATAATAATAATAATAATATACAAATGATTTATAATGCGCACATATCCACTCTGAAGAGCGCTCACGGCGCAATTAAGATAAAACAAACAAACAAATAAACAACAAAAGCACAAAAAACCTATTCAGAATCATTAAAAGCAGAATTCATGAGTTAGAGTCTTAAGTTTCTTTTTCAAAATGTTAAAATGCATGGCCTGTCTAATTTCAATGGGTAAACTGTTCCAAGTATGTGGTGCAGCAAATGCAAAGGACCTTTCCCCCACTTCCGATTTACCTTATATTCCTTGAGAAGGGACAAATTACTGGACCTAAGATCATGAGATGGATTATACATGAAAATTAAATCAGCAATGTAAGTAGGACAACAATTATTTAGGGATTTATAAACAAGTAACATAAGTTTGAAATTAATTCTATGAGAGACAGGAAGCCAATGGAGATCTTTAGGTACCAGGGTGATGTGACATGATTTTTTCGAAAAAGTCAAAATGCGAACAGCAGTATTCTGTATTTTTCGAAGAGGAAGTAAAGTTTTCTTGGGGAGACCATATAATAGTGCATTTGCATTGTCTAAACGTGAGGTGACCAAAGCATGTAATAACTGTTCGGTTGCACTGAAATCCAGGTATTTACGAATACGACTTATGTTTTGAGATAAAATGATGAAGTGCGCACAATATTGGAAATATGTGGTCTAAAAGTCATCGATGAATCAAAAATCACACCTAGATTTTGAGCTTCAAAAACCGGCCGTATTTCATTATTACTAATTTTGATAAAGGGTATTGTAATCTTTTGTAGCTGCTGAGGAGTGCCAAAAAGAATAACCTCAGTTTTATTATCGTTCATCTTAAAAAAAATATTACACATCTGTTCACGGATATGCTTGACACAATTTTAAAGTAAGTTGATGCAGGATGTTGCACAATTTTGATTTGAATTAAAAGAAATGTACAGCTGAGTGTCATCAGCATATACATGATAACTCAAGTTATACCTAGATATGATGTCACGGATTGGCAAAGTGTAAAAAGTAAATAACTGAGGGCCTAATACTAATCCCTGAGGAACCCCATAACTAAGTATGATGCTACTGGAGCTCTCATTACCAATGCATACTTTCTGTAGTCTATTCCAAAGATAAGATTGAAACCAATTATAAGCACAGTCCTGAATTCCTAAATAATAATGTAAACGTGATAAAAGTACCTCATAATCAACAGTATCGAAAGCTGCGCTTAATTAAATCTAAGAGAATAAGCGCAGTTATTTTACCTTCGTCTAATGCAGTAAGAATGTCATTATTTACACGCACAAGAGCAGTTTCAGTACCATGATGTGGTCTGTAAGCAGATTGGTAAGTGTCTGCTAGATTATTTTCATGGATGTAACTTAATAGGAGCAGCCACTAACCCTTTCCATAGTTTTTCCGAGAAATTTCAGATTTGAGATTGGCCGGTAATTTTAAAATAATTCATTATCCAAATTTGTCTTTTTTAAGAGAGGACCAACAGAGGCAATTTGGAAAACATCCAGAGGATAGGGAATTATTAATGATTTTAGTGAAGAATGGAACAAAGACATCAATGCCTTGTTTTATTAATGAAGTTGGAACAGGGTCAAGATCACATGATTTAGAGGGACACTTCATAAGAATTTTTTTAACCTCACACTCATCAGTAGGTTCAAGGGCAGATAATCTAAATGCAACTGACGGAGAAACAATAGGGGAGCAAATTGTAGTATGGCAAACAAATGATTTACGAATGTCATCAATCTTTTGAAAAAAGAAATTGGAGATTTTGTTAGCGTGGTCAAGATCAGTCTGATGATGGAAGCGCAGGAATCTTTGGTTTGTGCAGCAATTCATTGACAAGTCTAAAGAGTTTCTTCTGGTCACTGAAAGTTTCCTCCACCCTGGATGAATAATATGATATCTTAGCTTAAATTATCGTTTTCTTCAGCTTAAGCCTCTCATTCACATAAACTTGGCGATGGACTTCAAGTTTATTCCTCCTCCTTTGCGCTCTAGCTGACGACATTTTTTCCGTGCTTTACAGGTATCATCATTGGGCCATGGTGATTCAGAACAAACTTTCCTCTTCCTTGTTTTTAACAGAGCATGCCTGTTTAAAGTATCACGGGTACTGATTTCATATTTTTCAATGAGGAAATGGATTCAGTGTTTTCAAAGTCCAAGAGACACAGATCATTATGGATATCCCAAAAAAAAGTCCACTGCATTGAAATTTTTCCATTGTCGTGATGTGACAGTTTTGGTGGGCAAGCAGGGCTGTTTAAGGTTGAGATTCTCCATTATAGCATAATGATCAGATAAACCTGAATAGATGTAAATATTTGAGATAACTGGCAGAGTATTTTCGCGAGTGATCAGTAGATCCAGACAATGCCCGTGGGAGTGAGTGGCCTCATTTATGTGTTGAGTAAATCCATAAGATAAAAGAAGGTTCTTGAAATGATTTGCAGGACCATTATGTGGGTCATCTACATGAATGTTAGATATACATCTTAGCTTAGATATACATCTTAGCTTAGATATACATCATAGCTTAAATATACATCATAGCTTAGATATACACCATAGCTTAGATATGCATCATAGCTTAGATATACATCATAGCTTAGATATACATCATAGCTTAGATATAAATCATAGCTTAGATATACATCATAGCTTAGATATACATCATAGCTTAGATATTCATCATAGCTTAGATATTCATCATAGCTTAGATATGCATCATAGCTTAGATATGCATCATAGCTTAGATATACATCATAGCTTAGATATATAACAGCTTAGATATACATTATAGCTTAGATATACATCATAGCTTAGGTATATATCATAGCTTAGAAATGCATCATAGCTTAAATATGCATCATAGCTTAGATATGCATCATAGCTTAGATATGCATCATAGCTTAGATACACATCATAGCTTAGATATACATCATAGCTTAGATATACAGTACATCATAGCTTAGATATGCATCATAGCTTAGATATGCATCATAGCTTAGATATACATCATAGCTTAGATATACATCATAGCTTTGATATACATCATAGCTTAGATATACATCATAGCTTAGATATGCAACATAGCTTAGATATGCACCATAGCTTAGATATGCATCATAGCTTAGATATACATCATAGCTTAGATTTGCATCATAGCTTAGATATACATCATAGCTTAGATAGGCATCATAGTTTAGATATACATCATAGCTTAGATATGCATCATAGCTTACTAAGATATGCATCATAGCTTAGATATACATCATAGCTTAGATATACATCATAGCTTAGATATGCAACATAGCTTAGATATGCACCATAGCTTAGATATGCATCATAGCTTAGATATACATCATAGCTTAGATTTGCATCATAGCTTAGATATGCATCATAGCTTAGATATGCATCATAGCTTAGATATACATCATAGCTTAGATATATAACAGCTTAGATATACATTATAGCTTAGATATACATCATAGCTTAGGTATATATCATAGCTTAGATACACATCATAGCTTAGATATGCATCATAGCTTAGATATACATCATAGCTTAGATTTGCATCATAGCTTAGATATACATCATAGCTTAGATATACATCATAGCTTAGATATACATCATAGCTTAGATATACAGCATAGCTTAGTTAAACAACATAGCTTAGATATGCATCATAGCTTAGATATACATCATAGCTCAGATATACAGCATAGCCTAGATATACATCATAGCTTAGATATACATCATAGCTTAGATATACAGCATAGCTTAGATATGCATCATAGCTTAGATATACATCATAGCTCAGATATACATCATAGCTTAGATATACATCATAGCTTAGATATACAGCATAGTTTAGATACATCATAGCTTAGATATACATCATAGCTTAGATATACATCATAGCTTAGATAGGCATCATAGTTTAGATATACATCATAGCTTAGATATGCATCATAGCTTACTAAGATATGCATCATAGCTTAGATATACATCATAGCTTAGATATACAGCATAGCTTAGATACACACCATAGCTTAGATATACACCATAGCTTAGATATGCATCATAGCTTAAATATACACCATGGCTTAGATATACATCATAGTTTAAATACACATCATAGCTTAGATATGCATCATAGCTTAGATATGCACCATAGCTTAGATATACATCATAGCTTAAATATACATCATAGCTTAGATATACATCATAGCTTAGATATACTTGCTACACATATCAGAGACTTCATTTAATTGTTTGTTTCCTATGTTTCAGTCCATTAAAATAATTGAAATATGTGTTCATGGTAGTCTAAGCTTTGTTGGGGTAGGATTAAGATTTAAAAATCTTTTTGTCAGAATTTGGCAGACCAAAAAAACAAAAGAATGTGTATAAGTCAGTATTGACAAAAAAAATGTAAATGAAGGTCTGAAATATCAAAAAGTTGTAAGATGGGCAAAACTGGTGAAAATCTTGCCAAATTTCATCATTATCAATAGAATTTACAACAATTTTGTCATTGTAGCCTCTATGTGTCTTTAAGACAATTTGACTAAAGCATTGTAGAAATTGAGCATTTAAGCTCTACATTACATAAGGTGTTTGCCCAGTGGATGTGCAGCAGTTGGTTTAAGAGGATGACATCAATGGCATATTAAGAATTCTTTCAGAAATACAAAGCAATTAGCAATAAAAAAGATGATGTTCATACATACCCACATAGCCATCAGTGCACATACAGGAACCATTTCCTGGGCTACAGTTGGCACCATTCTGGCACATGCAGTCATTGGAGCAGCTCTCACCCCACTTGTTTGGTAGGCATACTGCAAGGATAAAAGAGAAAAAGGTTTCTGAAAAATTTCGAAAATGTTAAAATAACAAACTTAGTTCTTTTTAAACATTGTATATCAAATAAGTGATGCCTTTTGTCATTTAACACATCCTCAGATATGGGCATTTCATCCTCCTCAAGTCAAATTGCTTAATACCATTTACAAGTTACAGGGGATCATTTTTATATTTAAGTGTAGGTTTATGTAACAAGGTCTGGCAGTTAAGTTCAAACAAGAATTGTCAGCCAATACATTTCCACAATGCTTCAATTTGGTTATTAACTGCTATTACACAGATATTTGTATCCCATTTTTAAAAACTGACAAGTTCCAAAACGACCATAAAAAATTACCTAAAAGATAGTTAACTTTAGTCTTCTCCACCCCACTCACCATCTCACCCCCTAAAAAAATAATAACATGAATATGTACATCTGACCTATATTGTATCACACTTTAAATGATTATTATATATAGAACTGAGTATTTTTTTAATTATTTTATTTTTTATGACTACCAATTACTACTATAGGCACACATAGCTGCATCAAAAGTCAATGAAGTCAAATATTAATTATATTTGTCTGGTAGTACTGTACTGTATTTCATTATTTTATATGTTGAAATCTCCAACTCTTGTAATTCTTGTGTAGACTGATCAACATCCAAGACACAATCAAAACGAAAATGAAATCCAACACAAAATCACCTAATATATATTACATTTGTAGAGCTACTGTTTTAAGTTATGTCTTCTATTCCAAACTCTTGTAATGCAATTTCTTTTATAATTTCCAGTCCCAATTTGTTGTTTGTCCGTTCATTTCTAGAGCAATTCTCTTTGTTCTTTAAAACTATTTTTAATTAATCTTTACTTTGTCATTATGATTTTTTTTAGTATGATACTGCATCTATGTGCCAGGACCAACATGCCATAAAAAATATATCATTAAATATGCCAATCTTACAAACATTAAAAAGGCAATAAAAGGTTACAAATAGAATAGGCTCAGAGATATCAAAATAATTTTGCATTGAAAAAGAGTCATCAGTCTGCAACATGAACACAGCTACTATTACTTATTCTCCCCTTTCCCAATATATGCAATCCACCTTACACATCAACTCAGCCTCAATATCTTAAAAAAAATATTCCCATGTCTCCACTACCATCCTTTCTTCTCTCTTTACTGATTCCACAGCTACTAACACATCCCTCAAATACAGTTTAAGATATTTATCCAAGTAAGATAAGTTGCTTACTGCTGTTACATGATGTGCCACGATACCCCGCTGTACACTCGCATGTGTCAGGTGCAATGCAGTTCCCATACACACAGTTCTGATTACAGAGAGCTGAAATAGAAACACACTAGATGTTGAATATGATTTTAAATTGCGACATGCTTATGAAAATACCACATAAAAATACCATCATCCTTCCAAACACCTCATATGCATATCAGTTGTCCATCTTGAATACTGTGGGCCTAATAGCACCTCATAGTTGAACCTTTACTACACGTCAAACAAATTCCGGTTATTAAACACAGTACATTTTGTCCCATTCATGGCCCAATCAACCGCTGTTTTCCTTTCTCATGTCTGACTGTATATACGGTTTGTTTCAAATACAGTGTGTAACATACAACATCAAATTGTTATCATAAGTCTGAATGTAATCAAGCAGGTATTGAGAAATGAAAACTTTAGTTTGAAATTGATCTATAATATCTATTATATTTATAATCAAACTGACATCTTTGACTTTTATATGCCAGTATTTGTGTATATTTATGTGTTGCAAATGACAGTCAGTCTCTAAAACCTTCAAGTCAGATTAACTGAGGAATAACATACAAACACTAAATATTAAAACAAAAGTTTTGTAATACCTGTCGCTGTTTGCAATTTCATGCATGTTTAAGTTACACCCACTTTACTTTTGCTACACCTTCCTATATAACACACACATCGCCAAAAAGAAGGGGAAAACATTTGTAAACTATAATGTACTGAAATAAAATGTCTGCTAATTCAAGTCAAACGATACATTTAACTACTTCTGGTTTAATGTAAGTAAAAAACATTCTTTGGCAATTCATAAAACCCGCATTAATCAGGCAAATATTTTAATACATTCAGCTGGCAGCTGGAATTACAAGATAATTCACAAGAGCTTCGGATTCACTCTGCAAGCTTATTACCTTTCAGTCTATGTTTCATGACACAGTTAAAGATCCTCATTGCACACGCTATTTTGAGTGTGTTAGTAAAAATGTTTTCCTTTCTTTCGTGGGTCATACAATGGAAACTTTCCGCCACCTGTTAAGAAGTTTATATATAGCAAACAGCTTCTATTTTCAAAACGGATTTCTATTGTCAAAATGGACTGGAATAAAGCCTTCACATTACCATTATACTCCGTTTTTAGAACTTAATAAATAAACTCTGTACCAGGATAGCTAACAGAATTTTTGCTTGCTATTCTGGTACAGAGTTTATTAAGTACCACAAATAAGTATAATGGTAATGTGAAGGCTTTATTCCAGTCCATTTTGACTATAGAAATCCATTTTAAAAATAAAAGCTTTTAGCAGTTTCTTTGATATTGATTTTCTTCACTTATAAAGAACCTCATCAGATTCTATTTTAAGGAATGGGAAGTACTGTTAAGGATTTCAGTTATTTTTAAAAGGTGTTGTTGGTATTGTTTTGAAATGAAAGTAAAACTAGAAGGGAAATGGTGCTACTAAAATAAACAATATTTAGCTTCTAATACCCAATGTGAGTAAAACATTCCTTTGAAGGTCTATGGGTGTAAAGAGGCACTTACAGCATTTATACTGTAGCTTCAAAATCTTTAGTCAACCATGAAAGAAAAACTCAATTTCTCTAAATAATTCAAAAAATTACAGCTTTGTGAATTGTTCAGGTATTGATATACAAATTTGCACTATATGACAAGGACGTCTGCTTTATTTCCTTGAGTGAATCTGCTTTGTGTTTTAATTGTCTGCTTCAACCATTTCAAAAGCTGAAAAACAGAAAATACCAACAGAGTTTTTAAATCATAACCATATAACAATCAAAATCTAGCTGGAATAGGTAATCTGTTAGGAAAGAGATATAAAACAGTGTATAAAGGTTGTCTTCCCAATAGCATAAAAGTCACTGAGCTTCTGTTGGACATAACTCGATAAAGTAAAATGCTATTTATTGAAATTCAAAATAAATTGTCACAATATTTATTTTGGGCCAAACACTGTAATTTTTCATCTTAATATATCTATTGTGATTTTCTTGAATGTTAATTGGGCTCACACAAAAAATGAGGGTGCCAAAGTAGGGGCAACTAACTTACCCAGCACCCCCACACACTGTATGCATTCCTTGAATATACAGCTTGGTATAAGGGGAGAAGTAACCATAAGGAAAATCTCAGAAGAAGAAGATACATCATCACTTCAGTAAAACTTACGAATGCAATTATCTGCAGTTTGAGCGTAACCATCGCAACATCTTCGGACTGCTCGATATCTTGTTCTTACTTCTTGTTTATAACCCTTCCTGTACTGTAACCTGTTCAGATGAGAATGGACAAGTTGGCTATACATGGGGTACACTATATATATATATATACCCCATGGGTATATGCTGATCAGATGATGATATTATCTCGCTATGCAACAATGTCAAATTTTGCAAGAAAAAGGAGTAGCATTTGGTCAAGCACATTTTTCCCTCCTCAAAATGTTGGGCCAGTATATGCATATAAATGCCTCTGCACAACAAATTGAATTTCTAAAGGTCCCTGTGGTCATAGACAAAACCACTGTGCCCCTGTAAATTGTTTGGTATTTATGTAATACAAAACTTATGTTGTAATTTCAATTTCTATCTAAAGTTTATTAAAGAGATGTATTGAAATATTGACCAAATTTAGGTGTTCTTATTGTTATCCTTATTAGGCCAAATGTATCAGGAATGGTAGAAAAAGAAGAGAACATGTTTGATATTGAAGTCATCTGTACAATCTTTTTCAATTTGGGGGCACCACAAATTTGAAAGGGACAACAACATCTGCAACAATCTTCATGACAAAAAAGCCCTTAAATTTCTTAGATTTAAAATTTCAAGACTGACCTCCGTCTAGTGCATTTGAACCAATTTGTGACATCAAGGCAAGAAGTGTAGTAAACCTGCTCATATGGTAAAGACACAGAGACAGACACTGTGACGTGATAGCTGAGGAGAGAAAGAAACCACAAAATCAAATAATGAGGTAACTCAGCTTCTACAATTTCAATAGTGACATTACTTACAAAAATATCAGATTCAGGTCCATTACAAGAAATACAATATTGGATGTACAACTTGAATATCCACATATACTGTATTATGTAAGAACTATTATGCACCAACATTACAGCAAACTCCGAGCTCATATGTTGCAGATGTTCATGTTGAAAATGGCTTATCTATGAATTTCCATACTTCTTTTTGAAATTAGTTATTTTCAATCAAATTTACAAATGCCTTCCATGCTGTTTTGGTAACATCTTATTCTGTACAAAATGCCAAATTTGAACATTATGAATATGAAATGATAACCTGTGAAAGTGATCTACAGTTTTGCAGGTTTATTCTTGAATTGAATGAAAATGGTGAACTTGTAGACATGCCAACACTACAACAAATCAAATCTATGCCTCAGTTACTATTATTCGAGTTATTGAAGAATTCAAATAAAAATGAGACTTGATGTAATCACATGAACAGAATGTCTACAAGAAAGTGAAAGAATACATTACATGTACATAAGAGAACTAGAATATGAGCACTCTCTAGAGTGCATACCCCGCCCTGTTGCAATTCCAACATGTCTAGAATAAGTTAATGAATAGTTCATTTAATCCCCATACCCAATATAATCTACCTCAGAAATCCTATGCCCATCACAGATCCATCCCCAAGTTTTGATTTGAATAAACATTTACAATCTGAACACTTGAAGATTATATCTGACTGGGTTTCTTTGAAAGCCATAACATTGTTTTTAATTTTATTCAAGAAAAGCATCAAACAGCTTTTATTTTCAAAATGGATTTTTATTGTCAAAATGGACTGGAATAAAGCCTTCACATTACCATTATACTCATTTGTGGTACTTAATAAACTCTGTACCAGAATAGCAAACCAAAAATTCGTGAGCTATTCTGGTACAGAGTTTATTAAGTACCGCAAAAGGAATATAATGGTAATGTGAAGGCTTTATTCCAGTCCATTTTGACAATATAAATCCATTTTGAAAATAGAAGCTGTTATCATTGTTTGAGCTCTATTCAGCCAGGAATAACATTCTATCATTTTCCATTCATGGCAGAAACCAATTGTTACATTTTCATTGATTCCAGAGAACACTTAATGTAGGTCTCTTCGAGTCCAGAAAATTGATTGTTTGGATCTTCATTCAGAGTGCAGTCATTGTTGACCACATTTCATTGGAAAGTTTCAACTTAGTCTTGACAGATCTCATCCTAAAACATCCCCACCCCTCAATTTCTGCCCTTTTCCTGTTCCAATTAGGATCACTTATTAATGACACAGTAACAAAACCACACACAAAATTTAATCCAAATCCAATTATCAGTTCTGGAGATATCTTGATGACAGACAAACCCACCTTAAAATGTCCCCACCCCTCCATTAGCACCCCTTCATTTGCACCCTTCCCCTATTCCAATATGTCTCAAATTGTAATCACTTCTTCCTTAAGCACTAACAAAACCACACACCAAAGTTAATCCAAATCCAATCATCAGTTCTGGAGGTATCTTTATGATAGACAAACAAACAGAGTCAAAAACATGTCCCACCCCTCCATTTGCACCCTTCCCCTGTTCAATATGTCTCAAAATGTAATCACTTTTTCCTTAAGCAGTAACAAAACCACACACCAAAGTTAATCCAAATCCAATCATCAGTTCTGGAGGTATCTTTATGACAGACAAACAAACAGAGTCAAAAACATGTCCCACCCGCCATTTTCACCCTTCCCCTGTTCCAATATATCTCAAGTAGAAATCACTTCTTCCGTACAAGGATAATAACGCAAGCGAACTTAGGGCACACACCAGACTTAATCGATCAGTTCTTGAGATATCTTGATTGACAAAAACATGTACGCCCTGAAGTGTCCCATTTTCACCTTTCCCTGTTCCAATATGTTTCAAATTGTTATCACTTCTTTCTTAAGCAGTAACAAAACCAGACGCCATGTAATGATAAATTTGATCCACATCCAGTCATCAGTTCTTGAGATATTTTGATGACAAAAAACAAAAACAAATTTAGAGAGGCGCATTAAATGACAACACGTAATCCAATGATTTTGTGATTCGATTAAACATATATGTCCATACAAGGAACTAATAAACAACAACTCCCTGGTAATCGAACGGTCGATAGGAGAAAACATAACAATTATTAGTTTTGAAATATTTGTTACTCTCTTTGAAGTAAATAAAAAAAGACAGGCCGCAATCCAACTTAGAACTCTTAAAAGCTGGGATACCGTTGGCGGAGGTAATAATTCGCCCACAACAATACCACATGCCATACTAACACTATTTATGCTGTAAATCTTAAAATGAAGGACATTCACTTTTGAGAAAGCACGAGGACATGCAGAACTGTGGAAGGTTTAAATTTTTGCAAAACATCTCAACTTTTCAGTCTGGAAAGTTGGGGAGGGGTATGGGGGATGGGGGGTTGTAAGTGTCTCTTGAGTCTACTGTTCACAAATTTAGTTTTGTAAAGTAGAAGATTTACCCACTTACTGTGTACAAGTCAAAATAATACTTTTTGCTCAAATATAACACTGATGTATCCTGTATTTTGTAGTTCTATCATAACTAATGACGAAATGTCTTACACTACTGTAGATGACAAACTGTTTAATTCAAGATCAGCTGTGGCTAGATATCTTTACTATCAACACCCACAGTACACACATTTTGTTCATAATACAAAACAGAAATTTGCAGTTTTGAGAACAGGTGAACAAATTTCCAGATATAGACTACACGAGATGGAAGTTACAAATAATCAATAATTTCATTACAATCAAGCTCTTCCATGGTTATAACATGATAACAGGTATAGCAGAACATAGCAAGGTTTAACGTCCTGAAAGCATCCAGTGCTGGACATTATATCAAGACGGCCACGGCCTTTGATAACCAGTTGTGATCTCACTGGTTGCAGACCCACCAGTATACAAACCCAGGACGTGCTAGTGAGATGACAAAGCACTAACCACGGGAGTCTGTTAGATGTCTATACAGCAGCAAAAGTTCCACATTACAAAACTTGCCCCTTGAACAGAACTCCATCCTGGTTTGCTGTGCCTGTGGCATTTCAGTAATCACATGTGGCGGTTTGCAATTTCCAGTTTATTTCCAAATCATTCCACTTCGTGTTTTAACAAAATTTACCCTTTTAAGGTGTGAAATACGTCAAATTTGTTTTATTTTGACAAATTGTTAGAAAATTCAACCTTTAAACATCAAAATTGACGCTATATTTCGTATTTTCACGTAAATTTATTTTGAAGTTAAGAAATCAAGAGCAGCATTCCAACAACAAAACTTCCTCCCCATATAACGACAACACGAGGAGAGTTTTTATTCGAATAACATTAATATGTGTTATGTCTTTGGAGTTTTGGGCATGAAGAAACTTGTAAAGTGTATTTCTTGTATATTCATAAGTAATTAATGTATAATTTAATTGAGTCACATTTAAAGAAGTAGAGTTTATGTGTAAAATATCTCGTAATTGCTATCGCCTACCATTATCTTTCAAAAATCTTTTTGGCACTGCACCATCGCACAAGTTGCTATATGTAGTAAGTATGCTTGATGGTGCATAACTCCTGACATCTACACACAAAGAGTCCTTGCTCTACGCGTATATTTCACTGATGAACGGAAATGGCAAAACCGCAGGATTGTTTATGGAAATAGTGTCAAGGGGAGGAGGTTACGCTAATGGGTCGGCAAGAATTTAAAATTCGCTCAGAATTACGCTGCTGAAAATGGTGTTATTTGATGTTTAAATACTAAGGTTTGATAAATTTACAGCATTTTTTGTCGAGCTGTCTTAATTATCTAAGTGGCCGAATGATTGCATATTACCAGGGGCAAATAACAGATCCCTGGTAATACCAGGGCTGTGTTATTTGGGAGAGTGTCCTTCGAACGGAATGAAAATGACACTGGCAGTTTCATTCCGTCCGTGTTTCACGAGGCGCTTTCTTCAAATGATTTCTATTCAATCAACAGAATTGGCATTTCAATACAATTGTGAATAAGTCGCTTTCTGATTACATAGTTTTGCATCTCTTATGTTCTCCAAATTACATTGCACTGTATGGAAGGGCAAAATTCAACTTTGATGGCTAACTAATTTAAGTACAAAAAGGTTCAAATTGAATGTTACAGCCATTTCCTTTTGCACTGTAGGAATCATTTGTTTCACAGCTGTGTATTCTAACAACAACCATTAGATAACTGCATGCTTCATGGATGGCAGAGTCAGGAGCATTAACTCCCACACTTTTTGCTGGCCTCTCAAAACAGACAAATCCATCTAACTTTTTTAAACATTTTTTTAATGAACAAAATATTTCTTCCTGTGCATTCCCATAATGTGGCTTTTTCTAGTTCTGTATAATATTGAGGTATCCATGAGGAATTAATGCCCAGTTAAGAACCCAAAAAGCAGGATCAGTTTTAATGCATTATCAGTGTTTTAAAATACCCGCTGGATCTCCTAGACCCACGCTGAAGGTGCTCGCACATACAGCTCTGGCATATTTGCTACACAAACACTAACGAGAAATACAACTCCAATCACTTAATGTTTGTGGAAAGATATGTAAGGTATTCCAACCCTGCATGATTTGCCCCAAATGTAATATATTGTACCGTGGTCCCGGCAATACGGTCTACATGTAATGTAATATACTGTACCGTGATCCCAGCAGTACGGTCTACATGTAATGTAATATACTGTACTGTGATCCCGGCAACATGGTCTACATGTAATGTAATATATTGTACCGTGATCCAGGCAATACGGTCTACATGTAATGTAATATACTGTACCGTTTTTCCGGCAACACGGTCTACATGTAATGTAATATACTGTACCGTGATCCCAGCAACATGATCTACATGTAATGTAATATATTGTACCGTGATCCCAGCAATACAGTCTAATGTACATGTAATGTAATATACTGCACCGTGATCTAGGCAATACGATCTACATGTTCACATGCTTACATCAGTACAGACCGACAAAACCTTCCGTAAAGTGGCACTTCCCATGGTTGTAGAGATTGTGCTCATGGTTATAAGCTGGGTTTCAGACAGTGTATATTTACCTTTCTGTCGTGGTGCAAACATGCTCGCCATCTTGTTCTAAGGGCAGTGATACCAATGATGACAAATGTATTGCACATAACAGCATCAGCAGTAGGGATAACTGCAAATCTTTCATCCTGGCAGCCCTGTTGAAAGGAAGAAACAGAACATTTGAGCATGACTATTAGCATATAGGGCCTCATTTTCAATCTTCCTTTTTTACTATATATTCAAGCCATAGAAATACACTAGTACTATGTGCATACAGAGTATCACATAAACCTGTTTTTATAACAACAATGTTACATTCAAGCCATAGAAATACACTAGTACTATGTGCATACAGAGTATCACATAAACCTGTTTTTATAACAACAATGTTACACATAGACATTAAAAGTACAGGTGACAAAATGTGAAGGAAATTCAAATTTAGCAAACATATTTTGAATCGTACGTTAACAGCTGCTTGAAAATGTGACAGACATTTGCGCATGATTGTCTATCGCACAGCATTTACCTTTAGGCAATGTAGACTACATATTAACATGTCTTCAACTTTCTTGAGACTTGTGAATGAGTCAGTGCATGTGCAAACAAATTAAGGTTGAGCAATCGAGTTGGATTTAAGATTTACAGAAAACAACTCACACAGTAACATTGTGGATAAACCCTTACAAGTATATTCTATAGAATTCTTAAGAACAAATTCTATAGAATCGATATAGAATTCCTCTATAGATTTTTTAATAGAAATTATAGATTTTTTATATAGAATTTATGAAGAAATACTATAGGGTTTCTATAGAAATTTTATAGAATTTGGGCAGAATTTCTTATAGTTTCTTTAGAATTCTATAGGATTTTCTAAAGAAACTATAAGATTTCTAAAGAAAGTTTAGGTTTTTAAAGAAACCCTTAAACATCTAGTTTCTTTAGAAAACCTTATAGAATTTCTTTAGAAAATCCTATACAAATTCTAAAGAAAGTTTTAAAACTCTATGAGAATTTCTACAGAAATTCTATATGATTTTCTATAGAAATCCTATAGATGTTCTTTAGAAATTCTCAACATTTTCTATATAATTTTTATCAAAAAAATCAACAGAGGAATTACATTGAAAATTATGTAGAAAACTGTATAGAAATTTTATTTAAAAAAAATCTTTAGAAATGTAAAGACCATACCCATGCAATTGCAAATTTCCTAAGAGACTGAAAATATGTTTGCATAAATAGCCAACGTCCTTCATTATGTGACATTGGTGAACCAGCTTTATGACCAGCTAGATAAAGGACTTGCATTTGCCAGAGTGCCAGCTCTTGCCAATCAGTCACAACTGAATGAGACATATTGTACATAATTAATAAGAGTATATCTTTATTTATTTCCTTAGTTTCATCAAGAATAAATTTAAAAAAATCAGCATAAATGATTGAATCAAAGTATTAAAGGAATGAAACCAAAAGATTTAAGTAAATAGACACTAGACTGATCCTATAAATTTTCAAAATAGAATTATTAATGAGTTATCAATCGCTATTTCTATATGAACATTTATTGGGGTGAGAAATACTCCCAACCAATCAGAGCCAAAAAAAAAAAAAAAAAAAAAAAAAAAAACCTTAATGTCATATCTACATGCTGAATCATATTATATCAAATTTTATTCACTTGTTATCTTGAAATTATGTTTTATATTTCTAATATAAATTTACATATATGTAAATTGTCACACTGGAAAGTTCTCCAACAGGATCCCTTTGAGACTATAGGATTTTCTAAAGAAATTCTATAGGTTTTGCATAGAGTTTTTTAGAATTTCTATAGGACTTTCTAAAGAAACTCTAGGATTTCTAAAGAAACTCTCTAAACATCAATAGAAACCCTTTAATTTTTTTAGAAAACTTTATAGAAATTCTAAACAAATTCTATACAAAACCTATAGAATTTCTATAGAATAGTAATTATTTTATATAGTGCCCTTTCTATACAGGTATATTCAAGAGCGCTTTACAAACATCAGAGCTTCAGCATAGGGGAGAGCTGCCCAAATAGTGCATCATCCATCCGTTAGCTCAGGAAAGTGAATGAACACCACGTTTTCACACTTCTCTTCTCGAATAGTGTTCAGAGAACCAGGTAGGATGTAATTGTCCTACCATCGGGACCAATGGCTTAACGTCCCCTCCGAAGGACGGCAAGTGCCATTCAACCATTGTCACTACTCTCAACAGCTGAATGAGGAGCAGGAGCTACTTCCGCTTTGATGATCACCGGATCTGTTTGCATAGCTGTGGAAAAAAGACCTGACCGAGGATTGAAGCCGGTACCTCCAGCATCTCAGTCATGCGCTCTACCAACTGAGCTACCTGAATAGGAGAAAATCCTATAGAAATTCTAAAGAAACTGTATACAAATTTCTATAGAAATGCTGTAGAAAATCCTATAGAATTTATATAGATTATCCAAAAGATGTGGGGCCTGGCCTGGGCAAGAGATAATCTTTTTGACCCTGGTTTTCACCAAAGCATATGGAAGGTATTATGCATGTTATTTTAAATTCAAAGCATCCAGAACAAATACTAACAACAGCAAAGATGGGCCCTTCTGTGAGGACCCTATAAAATAGAGTACACTGCATTCCTAATCTAGCACTGATTCAAATCATGAATTGTGGTTTTTATTTTTTATATAGCACAGAGACCCCTACGGATGCTGTGAAAGACATTGAGTATATAAGTCTGTGACCATAAGGGGGAAAACATAGTGAAAATGTTTTCTTAAAAGGCTGCAGCTATAGTACGTACAGTAAGTAGAGGGGTGCAAAATTGAAAGCATTGTGCTAAATTTCTAATAAAGTAACTAGTTATGACTCCATGAACAAGGAGCTCAGCCCTGCAACCCTCTGTGTCCCTACCTTGGCCATAGAGAACGTGCATGGGTATGTCATATATCACGTGATCACCGTCTGCCAGGCAAACTGGACGGCAAAAAAGTTTGTTCAAGTAATGTACCATAGGTAAATGATAACTCATATGTAGAAGTAACTCCCAGTGATATGTAAATCAAATGTTTTCCATTCATAAAAAAGTATTTTATGAGTTGAAATGGTTATTTCCTGCTCAGTGTTTGGTTGTTACAAATCATCAAGGACAGAACAATGATCATTTAACAGATTTCCAGCGAAAGAGGGCAGACGGGCGAAATGGATAACTGCAGTAAAACGCAAAAATTGGACACTTAAATTCCTTCCACCAGTAGTGCAGGGTGTAGGAAGCAGGGCGTCAGGGGCCCGTGGCCCCCAAATAATGAAGGTCTAATGAATGATTTTGAAGACTAAAAGCTTGTTTCCTTTCCGAAATCTCTAATTTTCGTGAAATATCCAGTTTATTTTTGAGATATTTGCTACAATTTTTGTTCCATTTCCTTCATTTTGTGAGAAGTTTTCATCATTTTCGTGAAATTTGCTTCAGATTTCGTGTAATTTCTCTTAATCTTCCAGATATTTTCTTCTAAAATCTGCTTCAATTTTTGTGCATTATCCTTCATATTCGGAAAAATTTCTTAAATTTTCAAGAACCTGTCTTCAATTTTCAGGAAACATTTTATATCAGGTCAGGTGAGAAGTTTACTCCAGACCTCATGTTAATAAAATAATTCTCTATTTACTCTTTTAGGTATATCTTAAGACCTTTTTCCTTAGAAAATGCCTTCCTCCTCTCTAGCAGAAGTCAATTCCCATTTATGTAGCCATCATTTGGGGAGAGTGAACAATACTAAATTAAGGGGGGGAGGGGGGGCAAGTGTTCCCAATTCCTTTTCATTAGCCCAATGATGATTTTTTTATCCTGTGAAAATATTCTATGAATATATTAATGAATGATCAAAATGGGGACCATTGATAGACTTATTTAGCCATTGAATTTAAAAGGCCTTAGCCTGTAATTTAAAATAATCGAAATTTTCCAGAAAAAATATTTCTGCTTATTTCTCACCTTTGACAGAAGGTATCTCATATTTTCACCAATGAATTGCATATCTTGCCACCATGTGCAGCCTTTCTACTATATTTGAGTGGTTCAAAGCAAAGTAGCTGAGCCTGGTACTTGACTTGAATTACAGACTCATTGCCACTATGTAGTATGACCTGATGACTGTGTGTTAACAATGTAGTTGTAAATGTCCTGATAAGAAATGTCATGGATTCAAAACTCCTTTAATCGGCTTGAACAAAGGGACCACTCAAATTATTACACTTAGCGATACATCGCTTTTTTGTTCATCAATTAGATGTTGCAAGTACTTAGATAAAGATGCTGATCCAGAAAAACTCATCATTTTGATTTAATGTGTTACATGTGTACGGTATATAATACACGCAGGGTACCAGTTCTGCAAATGGATCCATCACCTTCTCTTGCCGCCCAACATGGTGTCGCAAACAAAAAAGGTCACATGATATAAGATCCTGCACCTTCTCTATTGGTCACAGACATATTTCCCCAACATTATTGCATGTTTCTATCATATTCTATGGAATTATATTGATCAATTCCTGTTCAAACTAATTTCTTTCGAATTTTCTATAGAATTCTATAGAAACAACTTTTCTATAGAAATGTTTTCTTGCTTTTTATAGAAAATATGACTTTCTATAGAGTAAAAATAGAGCATTATATAGATTTCTATAGAAATCGTTTGTAAGGGACAGAAACACTTGTTCAAAATTGTAACCTGTTCATGGTGTTTCAGTCACCTTCTTCTAATTTTATAAACTTTGTATGAAGGGGATGGATGTCATGAATCTTCACACACAATATACAGTCAATTTTCAAACATGTCGAGTACTGTAGACATGTAAATTTTCAAACATGTCGAGTACTGTAGACATGTAAATTTTCAAACATGTAAAGTACTGTAGACATGATAGACATTTTTCAAATTCATTTGCGGCAGGACCATAGATACAGTAATGTGGAGCCTTGCAATACTGTATATCTCACCTCCCCACCACCCCAAAGAAAAAATACACACCTACTGTAGAATAATCTAAAATGTGAACTGTTTAATGACGCTTGTCCACCATCGGCCTCCTCCCCCTTTCAGAGGGCAGATCTTTTTTACTCTGGTATGTATCTTTAATTACATTTATTATTTTCTTCTCTACACAGAAGCTACATGTAAGACAGATCATCCTCAGTGAAATCAAATAAAATGAAACAATACAGATTACAAAGAACAACTCAGAAAGTACACAAATCTAAGAGTAATCGTTTTACATTTCTTGATGACTACAAGAAGGAAAGCTATGTATATTATTACTGCACAGGATAAACATCTGACAGTAAAAATAATTAGCAGGAAATTGAAATTTCCTTTCTAATAAAATCAATGTGTCAAAAATTGGTCAGCGCTACATTTAGTTTTTATTTTAAAGAAACGTACAGTATTTCACTTTAATCAACCCAAGAGGTGCTAAAGCTGACAGTCTCCAATTCAAATGGGAGGATGATTAGTGCCTCATAAAATTCTCGGTTGAAATCAATCATCCAAAATAAGTTTTTTTTGGAAACTTAAAATAAATTTCTTGTAAGAAAATTGGTCTAACAGAATAGGTGCTTTTGTTGAAAAGTGTGAGAAGCCTTATTGGATAAAAGTTATTTCTTTTCTAAATATTTTTCCAGAGAAGGTATAATTTCTGGGGTGTTTTACCCACTGTGGTCCACTTCAACCTCCTTCCACTACCAGTACCCCCTCTCTGCCCCTACTTTGTAGAGGAGAACTACGTCTCTGCTTCCATACAGTACAGTATCTCAAATCTTCTGAGTTTTGGATGATACTGTAACTGTATATTAAATGGTTGGGATTTTCATGGGATGATGGGAACATTTAAATTTATAGTATGCTGAAATTCATTGTAAACAGCTTCTATTTTCAAAATGGATTTCTATAGATTGTCAAAATGGACTGGAATAAAGCCTCCACATTACCATTATACTCCAATTCTGGTGCTTAAACTCTGTATCAGTATAGCAACAAAATGTTTGTATGCTGTTCTGGTACATAGTTTATTCAGCACCAAAATTGGAGTATAATGGTAATATAAAGGCTTTATTCCACAGTCCATTTTGACAATAGAAATCCATTTTGAAAATAGAAGCTGTTTGTAATGTACCTTTCAAAATGTACAAAATTCAAAGTTACTCTATGGGTAATTTGCACATTGTCATAAACTTTACAACTAACAGAGTTTAATCAGTCATACAATAAGCCAAAAACCAAATGGTGAAACCAAATAGAAATACTGGAGCATGCACTACTTTGATACAAAACACACAATTTTTTTTTAAATTAGTCCTGGGTCAAGATGTCACATAATATTTTGATAAATGAGCATAAAATTATAAAACAAAATAGATTATGACAATACCTGCACTTTATGAAACCATTTACCTGTAGTTCAATATTGAAATCTCAATGAATTTGACTCCTTTGCCATTATTCCCAGAAACATCCTAAGCAGTCTATCAATGCAGACCATCACCAAGCTTGTTTGAACATACAGTATGGGATACAGAAATATTGAATAATTGCAGTATTCAGAATTTCTTATACATTTCACAGTGAATTGATGGTCTACTTAATGGCCAGTTCACTCTGGATGAAAACTGAACCTGATGAAAACATATTTGCACACAATGTCTACTAGGATATGGGGTCATGACCCCCATTATATTCTAGCCTCCCATGTGACAACTATTTCTAATACAAACAAGGAATTGAACACATAAGGTACCCCATGGAAAACCATTTTCTACACTAGAGGAAACCCCCACAATAAAGCAATTACAGAGAAATTGATGATGACATGATGCAATGTATGACTAATGTTTGGGATGTCAGTGAATGTTTGCAAATGGGCAACAGAGGGGGATTGAACATCAATTTGATTTTTCTTTAATACTTATTGCACTTTGTGGTACATAGAAGTGTACTTCAGACATAGACATTGAATTATTTTTCACCAGTATGTAGGGGAACAGGGATCACTACAGCCCCCACCCCATCAGGGATTTTTTCTTCAAATTTGTCACACCTGTTGGAAGATGAATATAAAAGCCTTGTATATACTATAAGTGACACATTTTCACATTTTTCCGTCGAGCAAATCCTGGGGTTACCCATTTTTCACATGTATAAAATTTGCAGTGAGTTGCAGGATAGGCCTACAACAACTTATTGTTTTGAAATATAGGAACTGGGTACTGCATGGTTGAAATTGACCACAAGAAATTTTAACTAGAATGTGTTTCCAATTATGTATATAATAACATGCATCAAGACACTTCAGAGTGCCCTTCAGACATTAGCATAGCCAGGATTTTTCATTAAGGCGGGACCTGATTCAGTGACCAAAAAAAGCGAGAAAGAAAAGGTCAGGGGGAAAGGTTGCATCAGTCGTTGCAAAGTTGTGCATTTTTGAG
Source organism: Chiridota heheva (assembly GCA_020152595.1). NCBI lineage: Eukaryota > Metazoa > Echinodermata > Holothuroidea > Apodida > Chiridotidae > Chiridota > Chiridota heheva. Next base: position 3,424,674 of record JAIGNY010004072.1, read on the forward strand.
ATTTGTTTTGACCTGGTTCCTTTTCTTTTAAATTTCATGCAATACTTTTATTATCTTTTTCCTTTTTTAGGGGGGTATTGATGGGAGGGGCTAGACCCCCCTTCCCCCCTAGCTACGTCAATGCCTACAGATATGTTTTCTGCAGCGAGTCGAAATGCTTCAAACGAATACTAATAATTGCTTTATGACCCTTATGACCCACTCACTAAAATTACCCCTCATTAAGTTTAAACTGCTAAACAACACTTATCGGTATCACATTCTTAATCTGTTATAAAATAAATAATCATAAGACTTCATTATCAAAACAATATTTCAATTGACAAAAGTTCTAACAGAAAACAATCTGTCCTATTAATTCAAAATACAAGACCTTAGTAAAGCCTTGTCAACTTTGCAAACCTGGTTCTGTTGAAATTGATAATTTCAGAGGGAAATGATAGCATCATAATTCAGGAAAGCTATTGAAAACTGGTCACAAATGTGCCTATCCAGTAATCCACACTTTTTCAGGGCTCAATTCTCACTTACTGTAAGCTGGTCTCCCACTTGTCATGGCTTTTTCTGAAGTCACAAGGCTTACAAGCTTCACAGGCAGCAAATGAAGAACACTACTCAATCGTTTATGTATGTGGTGATTTTTCAACCATGATCAAACATTAAAACTTTTGTAATTAGAGGATTAGTTTACTTGTTTAATTTATCCTATAGAGTCCAGTGGTAGTATGAAAACGTCCATCTCTCTCGATACCTGCAATGAGAAGGGGCTTTTAATCCATCCTTGTAAGAGTATTCGGTACCCAGCCTTTCACATAGCTGATCTCCACTTTACAGACAATCTTGCCATAACTGCTGACACAGTTTAGAATGAAGACCTCTTGCTCGCTCTGGAAGAAGTGGCTGCTAATCTCAGCTTGCATTGTAACATCTCTAAGACTGAGTTTGTATCCAACAGTCCTAATGCATCTGTCAGCGCAACGTCAGGCATGCCTCTGCAACATGTCCATGACTTCAAGTACCTCAGATCTTACATGATGAACTCAACAAAGGACTTCAGGACACGTAAAGGTCAAGCCTCGGTTGCAAAAATCTGCAGGAGCAGCCTGCCGAACAGCTTCAAGAATAAACTCTTCACAGCTACAATCGAACCAATACTGTTATATGGCTCAGAAACATGGACACTTAATGCAAGAGAGATGAAATGGCTAGATAGATGTTACAAAAATCTGCTCAGGAGAGTGCAGAACATCTCATGGAAGCAGCGCTACACTCTGCAACAAATATTAGGCAAGCTCTCCCCTACATCCATCCGTCTCACCCCCTGTATCCATCCGTCTCGCCCCCTACATCCATCTGTCTCGCCCCTGTATCCATCTGTCTCACCCCTGTATCCATCTGTCTCGCCCCCTGTATCCATCTGTCTCGCCCCCTATATCCATCCGTCTCGCACAACAAAGAGCTCAGTTTGCTGGCCCCTCACACCGGGCCAAAGGAGAACTACTATCTGATCTCCTCTTGTGGAAGCCCTCACACAGCAAGAAACTGACGTACCGGCACATGATCTCAAAAGACACTGGAATCAAGGCAGAAGATCTCCCTGTGGCTATGGCCAATCATGAAGTCTGGAAACAGGTTGTGAAGAACATCTCGGCAACAGCCAAGATGATGATGTGACAAAGTAGACAAGCGTATGAGGATGTGATTTCGTTACAAGAATGCCTCGATTATAATAAAACACAAATTTTATAGATCTTTAAACTTATTTCTAGGCTAAACAGAAAAGGTTTTGACATTTCTATACCCTTGTGTTTTTATAAGTTGAGCTGAGCACTGAACTAATCCTTTATATTCTATTTCCAGAAAAAGAGTATGAAAACAGCAAGTACTTTCCAGAAGTGACTGTATGAAACAATAATTATTCTTGAAGTACAGTAAATGATGGTTGGTGGGTAGCTAATAACAGCAACATGACAGAAATGATAAAATTGTTCGTGTTTGATGAGGGCTTAACAGCACCATGACAACGAGGGTCAAATTGTGCCTGAGAGGTTAGATCATTCTAGAGGTAAAAAGGAAAGAAAAGAGGAGGAGAATGAGAGATATACAAGAACTAAAAGTCAGAAAGCTAGGATCGAGAGAGGTGCATGGGTGAAGAAAAAAAAAAAGTAAAGAGAAGGGGTGGGAGAAGAGGACTTATATGGTTGTAGAGGGAAGCATGATGAAGGAAGAAGATAATTTTATCCTGAGGGTTTTTCTGGAAGAACTCGGCAATTGAGTTGTGGGGAGCGAGGGAAGCTCTGGGAACTTTGTACAGGGGGCAAGCAAGGAGAGCATGATGGACTGTGAAGGTGCAATGGCAATTGTTGCAGAGGGGTTGGGGGGAGCCAATAAGGAGGTGGGAGTGAGTGAGGTGGGTGTGACCTATTCTAAGATGGGTAATATGAATGTTCTTAACACGAGAAAGGTTGTTGATGGTGGGTTTGATCAGAATGGTGGGCTGGATGACGTGGAGTTTGTTATCAATTTGGGAATCCCATGAGGTTTGCCAGCGGTCATGAACAAAGGAAGTGATAAGATGTCAGAAAGGGTTTTGGAAATGGGGTGGGGGAGAGGTTGAGGAAGCTTAGCAGCTGCATCAGTACTGTCATTGCCAGGGATGCCAACATGGCTGGGTATCCATAAGAAAATAATGCTTTTCCTGCAGAGGGTGGGCGAAAGGAGTTTCTGGAGGAGGAGAAGGGATGTGAAGTTATCCTATTTAAGATTGAGTAAAGAAGTAAGGACAGTTGGAGAAGATTTGAGTCGGAGAAGATGGCAAAGTGGCTGAGCCTTTGGGGCTAAAAGTGGACTAAATACTGAGGGTGATGTCTTGAGGGTCTTGTCGCCTTGCTTGGAGCCAGGAGGATGGAGTTGTCTTGGCTGAAAAGATGGATGAATAGTGGAGAAGCCTGTGGACTGAGGGGGTGATGTCTTGATGAGTGGGCAGCAGCAGCTGTCTTGTCATCTTGCTTAGGGAGCCATCAGTATAGATGGAGGGTGTAGTTTGAGAGTTGGTCTTTAATTTGATTGATTGGGGAGGTCCTGTAGGAAGAAAAAAAAAGCCTGAGGGCTTCATTTTGGATGGTCTTGATGTGGTTGAGGTATGAGTTGTGAGCGACACAGTAGACAATATAGCCATAGTCAAGCTTGGTACGAATGGTAAGCCTGAAGATTTTAATTAGAGCACGGCTGTTCAAATTTTGCCAGAAAGATTAGAACCATGTATCAAAATGATCAACATTTAAATGTCCTCTGAACAGTATAATACAAACTTTACCCTTCAAAAAAAAAAAAAAAAAAAAACGCTGTAAAAAAGCTCAACCAAATAATAATTGCTTTCTACTTATTTCATTTGCATCATAACTTCAAACAATTGTGCAAACCAAAATGAAAGCAAACATAGGGAGAAACCAATAAAGAATGCTCACAAAGCTAACTATTTTATGAAACCAGAGAGAGAAATCTCACATGGTTCCGATGCTAACTTTGGATTAGAGGCAATTTCGTTTTTTATCGTATATCTTTAAATGTTGTGTTCTTACACGTTAAGTCTATTTATCATACTGGAACATGTAATTTGTGTATATTTTGTTTAAGTGTTAAGGTTTTGCCTTGGGCTATAAGCCACAATCACAAGAACCAATGAAAAATTGTATTTTGCTCCACCCGACATGAATAATGATGAAGTCAACAACTCAACATTTTATGGGATCCTGTATCATCCTTGCTTTTATCAACACCATCAAACCAAGTTTGATTGAAATCTGACATGTGTTTGTGAAAATATGAGCATAAACAAAATTTCACAGTTAGTCCCACCTTCTCATTAATATTTATAACATCAGAACCAAAATCAATAAAGCTAACCTATAAACAACAATAAATCCATACACCATGTACAATATGACATAAATCCACCACACGGTTCTTGAAATATATTGCGTTTACAAGTTTGTTAACAGAATTTTACAATTAGCCCGCCTACTAATTAATATTCATGACATCAGCACCAAAAACAATAAGATCATCTACAGACCACAAACATCCATATACCAAGTATGACATAAATCCAGCCCACTGTTCTTAAGATATCGTGTTTACAAGCTTGTTAACAGAATTTTACATTTAGCCCCACCTACTAATTCATGACAGAACCAAAATCAATTAAGCTCATCTACAAACAACAGCACATCCATATACCACGTATAACATAAATCCACCACACAGTTCTTAAAACATCATGTTTATAAGCTTGTTAACAGAATTTTACATTTAGCTCCGCCTACTAATATTCATGGCATCAGCAGCAAAAACAATAGAAATCATCTACAGACCACTTAACACATACATATTAAGTATGACATAAATTCCCACAATTCTTGAGATGTCGTGTTTACAAGCTTGTTAACAGAATTTTACCTTTAGCCCTGCCTACTAATTAATATTCATGATATCAGCACCAAAAATACTGGGGATCATCTACAGAAAACAAGACATCTATATACCAAGCAGAGGTTGCGTTATAATTTTTTGCCTGGCGTATTTGCTTCCAACAAGCCCTTGATTTTGTCAATTTGCCGTCGTATGTATAGGGCATTGCTTAATGTACAGGGCATTGCGCACTAGCAAAGCATGCAAGTAATTGTTAATACAACACACTTGTGTAGGCCTGCCTCGCTAAAGTGAATGAAAATTGTGCTTAAAATACCAAAAACATTACAAAATCGGACTATTATTATCATTCCTTGTATAATGTTGATTGTTGAGTCATAAAATTTTGGTTAACAATCCAAAAATAAACTGGAAAATTCTTTTGTTTATCGTATCCAAACTTTCATGAGGTTTTAGTGAACTTTGACCAATTGTCAACAATAATATACTATTTAGATCTTGAACACGCCTACTTCTTTACAGTATAGTAACTTGACTTGCAGACTGTGATCACTTCACAGATACACGATCAACACAATACAGGAGGAAAGTTAAATCCTAGCTAATTATATCGTTGACAATTAACAGCCTGCATTCAAAACAACATCAAAACTTTCACATATATTGTACAGTATACGTACATCATGCATAGGGTCTATGTACTAGCCTATATGTGTTTATGGCAGCACTACGAGCAAGTTGAATCATTCAGCTGTTAGTCTCTAGTTGTGTCATTTTTCTTTATTTATGAGTAATTTAAAATCATTTTTGTGTGAAATAAAACTTTGAATCGCATCAGAGAGGTAAGATGTTCAAGATCTTAGTTATGTTAATGAAAAAGTCTGGCGTAAAATTCTACATGCTATATCTAAATGTTACGACGCAGGTACAACCTGTGTCGTAAGAAATTCCAGCCATGGCATAAAATACGACAAGTTTGTCATTAACGCGATCTTTGTTACCAAGTATGACATAAACCCACTACATGGTCAAATATTGTGTTTAAAAGATTGTTGACAGAATTTTACATTTAGCCCCGCCTACTAATTAATATTCATGACATCAGCACTTAAAAACTCTGGGGATCATCTACAAACCACAACACATCCATATACCAAATATGACATCAATCCATCACACAGTTCTTGAGATATCCTGTTTACAAGCTTCTGTCACAGACACACATACATACAGTACAAACACCCTTACATACATACTGTACATACACACACACACACATTCATACATACACATACACCCATACATACAAACATCACACATACACCTATACCCATATATACACACACACCTATACCCATACATACACACATGCATGCATGCATGCATGCATACATGCTACATACATACATACATACACATACACACACAGTACATACACACATATCCACGGATCTAGCACTATGGGGTCCTGCACTACAGGATCCTCAAACAAGTCTGGAGAGCACACTAACAGGGCCTTGTGGGATTGCACTATGGGGTCCTCATTTTGTGTGTGACTATACAAGTTAAAGTAATGCGTCACAGGGTCCTCAGTTTTTTATTTTTCAAACTGTTTTCTTCATTTAATTGTATAGAATAGAGTTATAGTTAAATGCTACTGTCATGATATAAATACCATTTCTCAGTACACAAATGTATACTGGCATATATGATTGATCTTATTTAGTGTCTGTGTTTTTGTTCTTTTGCACTTATAAAATGCACCAAGACATCGTGCTAGTATTGTTGTTTTCCACTTAAAAGTTTCCTTTCAGAAATTTCTGTTTAATAGGAAGTTAGTTTTAGAATGTTTAAAGTTGGTATATTGTCAAGTTATAGTACTATTTGTCTACACTTTATTTCAGCTCAAAATATTCTCTTGTTATCAAATTGTTTTTTCTTCTAATTTTGATCTATATCAGTTCTAGAGAGACATGTAAATAGCTTTCAGTATTTAATACACTATGATGTTTTTTAATGGAAGGAAAGGTATCGTCCCATAAATACTTTTAGAAGTGAACGCTGCCGTGCTGATGACGTCACTTCCGTTTTTCAATTTTCATATCAATTGCAAAAAATCTGTGATGTTTTCGATAACACATGTAAACCCCTATGCTTGATCCGCCAGATGTGTGATCGATAACATCACAGATTTCTCGAATTCAATAAGAAAAATTGAAAACCAAAACTGACGTTATCAGCACAGCCGCGTTCACTTCTGAATGTATTATGGTACTATACATTTCCTTGAACATTACAAATTACAATCAAAAGAAATACAATAATTTTTCAAACATGAATCAAATAACAACAAGATTATACGATTTAGGGTTAGCTTATTTTTGATAAAGTCAAATTGTCAATGCTAATATCACCTTTTGATTAAAATCTTATACTTTCTTCACAATTAGTAGCATTTCCATTGTGTATGTTAAACTTGCATTCATAGCACTCTGGGGTCCTGTGTAAGTTTCTCTAATACACTGTGGGGTCTTCAATGAACACTACAAATTCCGATAAAAAAAAACTTCATTAATCTTATCAACAGAAATCCGATTGCATTAACAAGATTGTATAATTCAGTTTAAAGCTCAAATCCCAAGGCTATGCTACTTGATGAAGACAAATTTTCAATAGAATTATCTCCTTTTGATAAGAATTTCATATATTTCTGGACTTTTAGTAGCATTTCCTTTATGTATCTTAAATTTATTTAGGGCACTTTGGGTCCCTGAATAATTTTCCCTAATATACTATGGTGTCTTGCAGTCAATATTTTGAATTGCACTATAAATTGCAATTAGACACAAACTTTGAAATATGAATTAAATTGCAATATCAACAAGATTATATGATCCAGATAAAGCTCAATAAAGGTAATGATATATAATGCTGAAAGCAAATTTCAGAAGAAATTATTGTCTTTTAATGTTTATATCCTGTTTTATTTTACCAATATTATCATTTCATTTGTGTATATTAAATTTGTATTCAGGGCACTATATGGCCCTGTGGAAGTTTCTCTTATACACTATTGGGTCTTTTAATGAACATTAGAAATTGTATGTAAAAAGAATTACAATAACATTTAAATATAAATTAAATGAAAATAACAATATTATATGATTCAGGGTAGGCTTTATTCTAAACTTTGTGGTTTTTGAGAAAGACAAATTGTCATTGAAATATCAATTTTTGATCAGAATATTATATTTTCTTGACCAAAAGAATCATTTTATTTGTGAATGTTAAACTTGTATTCAGAGCTCTATGGGGTCCTGCATAAGTTTCTCTAATACACTATAAGGTTTTTCAATAAACATTAGAAATTGCAATAAAAATGACTGCAGCAATTGGTAAATATGAATGAAATTGTAAAAACAAGCTTATATAATTCAGGTTAAAGCTTCAAATCCTAAGTTTATGGCATTTAATGAAGACAAATCTCATCACCTTTTGATTATGATTTTATATATTTCTCATACTTATAGTATCATTTCCTTTGTTTGTCTTAAACTTGTATTCACAGCAGTATGGGACCCTGTGCAAGTTTCTCTAATACACTATGGACTCTTTCAGTCAATCTTATGAATTGCAGTATAAACAAGTACACAAAAGTTTTAAATATAAATTAAATTGCTATACTAACAAGATTAAATGATGCAGATATAGCTTAATTTTAAACTTAATGATACCATGCCTAAAGCAAATTTCAAAAAAAGAAATTTGTTTTTTAATGTGCATATGTTTTTTTATTTCTCCAATATTATTATTTCCTTTGTTTATCTTAAACTTGTATTCACAGCATTATCTGATTATGGGACCCTGTGCCAGTTTCTCTAATACACTATGGAATCTTTCAGTCAATCTTATGAATTGCAATATAAACAATTATACAAAAGTTTTAAATATAAATTAAATTGCTATACTAACAAGACTAAATGATGCAGATATAGCTTAATTCTAAAGTTAATGATACCATGCTGGAAGCAAATTTCAAAAGAAATCATTGTCTTTTAATGTGCATATCCTTTTTTAATTCTCCAATATTACAATTTCCTTTGTTTATATTAAACTTGTATTCACAGCAGTATGGGACCCTGTGCAAGTTTCTCTAATACACTATGGGATCTTTCAGTCAATGTCAATATTATGAATTGCAATGTAAACAATTACACATAACTTTTAAATATGAATTAAATTGCCATATTGACAAGATTATGTGATCCAGATTAAGCTTAATCTTAATGTAAACGATATAATGCTGAAAGTAATTTTCCAAAGAATTCATTGTCTTTTATGGTGCATATCCTTTTTTTATTTCACAAATAGTATCAATTTATTTGTGTATCTTAAACTTGTATTCACACCACTATGGGGTCCTGTGTTAGTTTCTGTATTATTCTGTGAGGTCTTTCAATAAACATCAGAAATTGCAAGTTTTAAATATGAATCAAATTGCAATAACAAGAATATATCATTCGGGTTCAAGCTTAAATCCAAAGGTTATGTATGACATATGATGAAAGACAAATCTTTATGAAATTTTCACCTTTTGATTAGTATATATTTATTCACTTATAATAGTATTTCCTTTGCGTGTCTTAAACTTGTATTCACGGCAGTATGGGGCGCTGTGCAAGTTTATGTAATATACTACAGGGTCTTTCAGTCAATATTATGAATTACAATATAAACAATTAAAACAATTACACAAACTTTTAAATATAAATTAAATTGCTATACTAACAAGACTAAATGATGCAGATATAGCTTAATTTTAAAGTTAATGACACAATGCTGAAAGGAATTTTCCACAGAATTCATTGCCTTTTATAGTGCATATGTTTTTTTATTTCACAAATAGTATAGTTTTATTTGTGTATCTTAAACTTGTATTCACACCACTATGGGGTCCTGTTTTAGTTTCTGTAAAACACTGTGGGGTCATTCAATAAACATCAGAAATTGAAAGTTTTAAATATGAATCAAATTGCATTAAGAAGATTATATCATTCAGTTTAAAGCTTAATTCCCACGGCTATGGTACTTGATGAAGACATATTTTCCATGGAATTATCTCCTTTTGATGAGAATTGTATATACTTTTTGAATTATAGTAACATTTCCTTTGTGTAACTCAAACTTGTATTCAGTGCACTATGGTGCCCTGAGCAAATTTCTCCAACACGCTATGGGGTCTTTCAGTCTATCTTACGAATCGCAATACAAACAATTACCCAAAAAATGCCATATTAACAAGATTACGTTATCCAGATTAAACTTAACTTTAAGGTAAATGATAAATGCTGAAAGCAAATTTCTATATAATTCATTGCCTTCTGATGTGCGTATCCTTTTTTATTTCTCCAATATTATCATTTCCTTTGTGTGTCTCAAGTTAAACTTATTCAATGCACTATGGAGTCCTGTGTAGGTTTCTCTAATACACTATACTCCCATAATGGGCTCTTTCAATAGAAATCTTTCAAATTTGAATCAAATTGTAAAAAGCGAATGATGCGATCTACATTACATAAATATTGAGTAAGGTTTTGGTAGTTGGTGACGTCAAATTTTCTTTGAAAATATTGGCTTTTATTTAGAAAATTCTATTTTCTTGACAATAATTTTAACATCATTGTATTTTGTGTACATTAAACTTGCATTCAGAGAACTATGGGGTTATGTGCAACTTTCTATAATACACTATGGTTTTTTTAATCAGTATTGTGAATTGCAATATTTCAACATTTTTATTTGAAAATTATTTTAATTTCTATATCATATTTGTTCAAAAAGTATCACTTCCGTTGTGTATTTTAAACCTTTTTCTCTAATACAGTACCGGTAATTGCAACAAATATTATGAATTGCAATAAAAACACTTAGTAAAATGTATTAAATTAAAATCATATTGCACTAACAAGATCATATAATATACCTACAGATTAATAATCTATGTTTATGGATGTGTAGGTGCATCATTACCAGTATAGATTTGAACCATTCATCCACTTTGGATGACATCAAGTCAAACACTTTAAATAATGACCATTTATTCACTTTGAATGGCTACAAGCCAAGCTGACTGTAAATAACTAGAACTATAGCACTCTGCAGAGCGCATACCTCTGCCTCATGTTCATTCCCCAGCGGAATACTATATACCTCAGAAAAACCTGGACACACCAAGTTATAACCTCAACATCCACTTTCTCACTGCTGATCTATATTGCCATTTATATTCTAAATACTTGAGGATCATCAATGGTGATCATTGTTTTCAGTTTAATTCAGGCTATAGCATTCATTATTTGAGCACTATTCAAAGTATATTCACATTCCATTCATGGCAGAAACCAATTGTTTTGATTTCTTTGATACCAGAGACCACTTCACTTGATTTTGTCCAGAAAATTGATTGTATGGCTGTTTTTCCATGGCATCAGTTTATTGTTTAACACATTTCATTGAAAAGTTTCAACTTGAAAAATTCTTGATAAATCTTGCCTAAATATCTTTATCCCTCCAGTTTTGCCCCTCCCACATTTCCAGCTATAATCACCTCTTTACCAAGCAGTAACAAAACCACACACCAAATAAAATCAAAATGCAGTCACTGCTTCTTAAGATATTTTAAAGACAAACAAACAAACAGACAAACAAACAAACACACACAGGAAAAAACATAACCTCTGTCCTTGGTGGAGGTAATTACCATTCATACTCTTTGGATGGCAATAAGCCAAACACTATAATGATATAATTCATTCACTTTGGATGGCAACAAGCCAAGCACTATATTTTACTATTCGTTCACTTTAAATGACAACAAGTCAAGCACTGCAGATGATCACTATGCATCCATTTTGGATGGCTACAAAGTAAGCACTGTAAATAATTACCATTCCTTCGTAATTCAGTGATATAGATGATCACCATACATTTACTTTGGATGGCAACAAGTCAAGCACTGTAGATGATTACCAATCAATCAATTTGGATGGCTACAAGTCAGGCGTTGTAAATAATAAGCATTCATACCCTCTGGATGGCAATACATCATGCGCCATTGATGATGACTATTCATCCACTTTGGATGACAACAAGCCAAGCACTGTAAATGATTACCATTCATTCACTTTGGATGACTACAAGCCCAGCAATTTAAATGAATACCATTCATTTACCAGTCCGGCAGCATGCCTATTAATGGGAACATAAATGTTACTATAAATGGGAACATCATGCTACATGTACATGGAAACCGCCATATTGTAATATTTCCGTGATACAAAATTTGAAATACGTCTGGGAAAAATATATTTGCTAGGGGAAAATTAAAACTAATGAAAATACATTAATTACTGTCATGGCTAAAACTTTTCCACTCCCATTTGATATGTTCACCATGCAGTTTTCAAAATATTTACAAAAATAAACAATAAAGCTAGGCTTTTTGGGGCAGAACTGCCATTTTTAAAATTCAGTTGTTTTCCAACACAATGATTTTTACTATTGCAAGTAAATAAATTATAAACTATGACATTTTATTGCAACATATAAACAATATGCCTGCATTACTTCACAATTCTTGTGTGTTAGAACTGTTCCTATTAATAGGCATGTTGCCGGACTGTTTACTTTCGATGGCTACAAGTCAAGTTCTGTAAGTTGTGACCATTCATCCACTTTGGATAGCAACAATTCAAGCAGTGTAAGTGGTGACCATTCATCCACTTTGGATAAAAACTATTCAAGTAGTGTAAGTGATGACCATTCATCCACTTTGGATGGCAATAATTCAAGTAGTGTAAGTGATGACCATTCATCCACTTTGAATAGCAACAAATCAAGCACTGTAAATGACCATTCAAGCACTTTAAAGACATAAAGATGTAACCCACATTAACCTCATCGCAATTAATTTTTCATAGATTTACAGTTTTTTTCTAAGGGTATATATTTACTTATTATTAGCTTGAATATTGCTTAGATACAACTAATGTTTACCAGAAAAGATAATGAAATTCTCTCCTACCGCTTTCATATATTTTCAGCATAATTGGCTAATTGTGAACAAAAACATGTCCTTTTGCACTCAAAACCATTTTTTTGCAGAATATTTGGATTTATATAATATGACTGGCAAGCATTACACCATTATATGAAATAATTTTAAGATCAATTAGATATTCTAGAAATCAATGTCAAAACAGAGTCACTGGATCATGTTTTTCATAATTTGGTAGGTATTGATTCATTTATAGCTTATATATTGGTTACAAACAACTAGTTTCCTAGAAAATATGAAAAAATTATCATCTATAACCCCTGTGCAATCATTTATTTTTAGCAGATTTTGCCTCAATAAAACCAAAAGCATGTCCAATTTTTTCTTGCAGATTTTGGATATATTTAATAACACTTGCCAAGGTACCAAATTTATATCTTATAATTTTTTGATCAATTAGATATGCTAGAAATGACGGTTTATCATGATTTCCATAATTTAGTCTGTCTAGCTTGTTTCAGAATCGATTAACTTATAATGACCTTTTCCCAAAGAGTTTGTTCATATATTTATTTTTCTATCGTATCAGAAGATATTGACTTATTCATAATTTGAATATTGGTTAAAACAACTTGTTTCCTAGAAAACGTAAAAGAAATTATCTCCTATCATTCATGCTATGATTTAGTTTAAGAAGATTTTGCCGAAATATGACCAAACACATTGTCCATTTATACCCCAAAACAAATTTGTATGCACTTCTTTTTTATTTATTTGATTAGAATGGCAAAGTTACAATATTACAAAAAGAATCATGATTCATGATTTTAATCATTTTGTGTAAATTCTGGTCTTGTTTCAGAATGAATGTACTTATATTGACCCCTTTCTAAAGAACTTTTTCTTAGTTTTTTTTCTAAGATATTCAACTCCATATCACCTTCTCAAAAATCAATCAAATTCCAAGACGGACACTTTTGTCAGTTTTGAGAAAAGTGGGGGCATGTTCCCCTCCCCCCTCCACCCCTTCCATTCCTACACTTATGTTTCAAACTCCATACTACTTGTCTTCAAAGCATTGGAACTTCTCATAATTAAATAAACTCCAAGAGGGGCACTTTTGTCATTTTTAAGAAAGGTGAAAGCACATTTACCGCCCCCTCCCCACCCAGCTCCTATACCTATGTCTCAACCCTATATTACTTGCTTTCAAAGCATTGCAGCTTCTTAAATATAATATAAATTTCTGAAATGGGCACTTTTGTAATTTTTCAGAAAAGTGGGAGAATATAAAGGTCATGTGTGTGTGATCTGTGGGTAATAAGCACAAATTTGTAACATCAAAGTTCACTTCTGACATAGGTTTTTAAATCCTACTTACATACTGTATGTTTTACAGAAAGCACTACGGGGTCCTGGATTAGGGCCCCATAGTGCAAGAAGACCTCATGGTGTATTACAGAAATTTACATAGGGCCTCATAGTGCTACTTGTATCAGCACACGCACACACATACATACACATGCCAGCATGACAAGATAGGGTCCTTATGCTATCACATCGGAACCAAAAAAAAAATATTAAAAACAAAAAGTAAGCTGTCATTTTGTGTACAGTAGATTTCTATAGATACAGTTATTCAGTGCCAAACAATGTCAATACAGTATTGTAGCTGTCACAATGGAACAATACTATAGCTCTGAATACCAAAGACTTAGGACAACTAAGTACTGTATGCTGGTGGGACTCCCTTCTTGGTACAGCATTTACCTGAATACATCATGCGGATCAACCTGAATGCATCATGCGTATCAAGCTAAATGCATCATGCGAATTAATGTTAGACAATAAAATAGTATTCCATAAAATTTCTTTAAAAGTAAAAGATTACTCATAATATTGCATTTCTGTCAAGATGATTAAAAGAAATGCTATTTTCACCCCAATTGATAATCCTATAATAGAAGTTATTTTCCAAATTCACTGCTGGCCTGAGAATCACTAATCTAATATTGCACAGTTGGGAACATGACCTTGCTATATGACCGTTACTGCAATATTATTAATTTCTGAGGCCTTGACCCGGAAGTTCAAATTGAGCATTTTATGGTTTTATCACTCCCGAATGAATTCGGATAATACAAATTGCTGTAACTTCTGCAGTTTCAATGTTCGTCACTACAGGAGAAGATTAAATGATGTACAAGACATTTTTTCGAGTTAAATCAAGATCCAAGCATTTTAGTCTCGTAAAGTTCCCAAAATAAAGATTTATCGTGGCCCATTTTGAGATAATCTTTAAAAAGGTAAGATTTGTCAATATTTTTCTGATCTGTGATAGTCACTTTTCCTCATAGCAGACAACTTTTTTTAGGCTCAGTATGCTTTATAAAGTGAACTATTAGTGTCGTCAAATCTAAGCCACTTACAAGTACTTCTAGGAATGAAAATGCTCAGGAAAAATGCCAGTCCAAATTCTCATTTAAACCTAATTTCCTTCCTAACATGATAAGGTGTGGCTTTTTCGTAACACTAGTTTGTTATTATGGCAAAGCATTGAGACATAGAACAGAATTATGCAAAATAAAATTAATTTGGTTGCACGATTATTGACAGAGCTTACGGATTTACACAAATGATATTCTTGTTACCGTTATCCACAATTTTGGATTTGCTGGTGGTACTAGGTTAAGACTTACCAAAGAATGATCTGTTTATGCACCAAATATTTAGGCCCTAAGTTAGGCCTAAGCCTAGTGGCACTGGCAGTAGGCATACTAGGTCTAGTACTAAGGCCTACTACTAGGGCCTATTACTGTAGTATGACCCAAATTTGTTACCCACCTTAGCGAAGTCGGACAAAATTGTTATTCAAAAAAGTCCATTTTTGTGATTGATGAGTACAGAGTAGGCATATGAAGGTGCATGAGAGACATAAGGCCTAGATCATGGCCATACCTTAAAAACCATGTAGGCCTAAGCTTATTCCATTGATTGCCTTACTCAGACCAATAACTGAATAGTCCTGCTTAGAAGTTAGACTAGACCAGTACTATTATGAGTTACCCTATAAAATAATTTGCAACATAGGGCCTACCGGCAGTTGACTACATCAATTATTACATAACAGAACTTCAGCAGACAAAAACTGATCCAAGTGAATGCTGGAAATGGCAGTTCCATAAATATAATATATAAAGCATACATTCACAGCCCGCATCATCCTGTGTTAGATTGCCCTTAGTATTGATATTCTTACTAAAATCTTACTTTATGATTGATATTCTTAGTATTTTAAAATGTAAACATATAACATTAATAATAATTTGCTAAGTTCTAATTTTAATCATTCTTTTTGTGTAACATTCTTGAGAGCAACTGCCGATTCTAACACAATTTAGAAATTATAGTAGTATGTGCCTTAAGTTTGCGTGTCCCGAAGTGTTGAAAATTTGTTAATATTTACTGTCTTCTCTGGTATGTCCTAACTACAGTAACAGTTTAATATACTGTAGTCCTACTAAGTTTCTTGGAGTAGTCATAATCATACTCAAATAATTTCAACTATGAAATATTTGAAAATTATTATGTCATCTTTGACATGAAAAACAAAACTTGTGTCAACTTCTGAAATTGTCATGCAGATGCAATGCAGGCTGCACAGTTACAAAATAGTATGACCCTTAACATTGCATCGTGGTACTGTTAATGAATGTTGTTTATTTGTTTACATTTTCACAAGTTATTTTTTTGTCAAAAATGTGCTAATATACTTTTGGATCACAGATATAAGACATAACACAGAAAAACATAATATAAAACTGATATTGGTTTTGAACTTAAGTTTGCAGTACCCAATCATACATTGTATATTTGTTTACCTTACACAACACCTTGATATAAAAGTTTAAGAAATGTTAATTAGTTTAAATTACAACAAAATGTTTTTTGTTTGTTCCCAAAACAATTTTATCAAAATTCTGGCATGTTGAAAAGTTAAGCACATAGGTTTGTAGGTAGAGCTGTTTTTCTTAGTTGATTTGAAGCATACTCTTTATCATTATCTGGCAGCCATTATCATTATCAGATCCCTAGCTTTGCTGTTGCACAGGGAGAATCCCGCCCTGCCCCTCTGATGGCCCGCCCATCCCCTGGGGGTCCACCCTGCCCTCAGAAAAAAATGTAACAAATCATTTTATTTTTTTATAGATTTGTTGTTTTTTTATTTACTTAATAATCTTATTAAATCTTATAAATGAATATCTTACATGGATACAGAACACAGAATGATAGCATAGTAAGCAATTGTCCTGTTTGGCTAATGACTGGTCCTTATCAATCAAGAGGTATGATTATAGCTAAAATCCCAGAACTTCTTCACCAGGGGCTTGATCCTTAAGGGGCCCCTGGACTACATATGGAAAAGACGCAGTGGTTTACACGCATCAATGTGCCCCTCAATAAGTCTAGCACCCTGCCCCATTTTTAAAATCAAGCTAGGGGTCTGTGGTTAGACCAATATAGAGCATTAATGCAGAAATAAGTGTATATATTAATTTTTGTCTGAGTGAGAAACAAGCTACAGTACTATACACTATTTGGATGTTCTTGTTGTCAGTCTTGTTCTCACTTCAGAACTGATATCATTTGAAGCATTTTATGCTTGTTGTTCTACATTGCAGATTTGTGATTATTTCATGCTTTCACAGGCCCCATAAACCCATCTTATAGTATATGCAGATCTAAAAACTTGTTTTTTCTTTAGCAATACTGAGAAAGACAACAAACTTAATTAACTCTGTTGATTCTCAGTTTGGCTCCTTATATACAGTATACAGTATACAAAGCAGTGTTCTGTTGACAGGACTTTACAGTAACATTACGTACCATCTTCAAAAATCTTGTCATTACAGTTCATTTATTGTCATATTGTTTTTGTATATTGAAAAGAGTATAAATTGGGTGTAGTTTTGTTCCATATGGAGTGTTACTCTCTTTTATAGTTCTGCTATCATATTGTAGCCATTTTTCTCACCTTCATACATTCATTCTTACTTAAGAAAGCTAACAATTGATTTGTACACAAAATGCCTTCATGCATGTTGCTCTAAGGCCCCTATACTGTATATCTAGAAATAACAAATCATATTCATTTCAGAACAGTGTATATTAGGAGAAAAAGATTTAAGATTTCTAACTTAAATCCTGATTTTTGCAACCCAGAATATAAGAAGGGTCAATGTTTACATTGTTAAAATGCTGTCTTATCTACTTAATATTACTCTTTGTGCTACTTGCAAAAATATTTGAATTCTGCTTCTGCTCAAACACTGAAAGAGCTCATAACTTCAATCAAAAAACACGTTTGGTCAAAACAATTAGTATAGCAAAACCTAAATGATTTGCATTGCAAAACCTTCACAAGTTTTTTTTATACCTCACATGTCATATTGTTATTCATACATGTGACCTACTGTATCATATGATGTTAATTTTTTTTTCAAGTATCGAGGAAAGTACTGCAACATCACATTGTTTTGATATTAACTTATCACTACCTTTTACTTTCCTGCAAAGATTATGGCAGAGCAACAGAGAAATAAAATGAGTACTATATTTCTAAAAGAACACATGTGCACAAATAAGTGCAGTATCAGGAATAGATCTGTATTTACGCATCAGTCATTTACATGTAGCTTGCATGGAAACTACAGCAACACCAACTAAAGAAGAATGCTGTGACTGACAGTGATACAGCATCGAATAATGTCTTCATCCATACTGTTTTTTTACAGCATACTTCATACATGATAAAATAAGATAAGTGTTTATACAATATGTGAAATATTGTTTCATGAGATGATTCTTTAATATTATATCTTTCTTTGTTTTACCTGCAGTAATGAATTGGATCAGTACATTTTGATATTGGAGCAGTGTAAGACATGGATATGGGTACCACAATATATCTTTGCATCAACAGAAAAGGTAAACAAGATGCAGATAGTTTAATGTCTTATGCAAACTATCATTATTGGTCCTTTAGAAAACTTAACTTAGAAAAAGTAAAGTGCCATGTAACTGGTTAATTGTCAATATTTACCATCTTTAACAATGATGTTATTATTATAAAACAATAATTAATTTGTATAGTGCAAAATCATGTTAAGCATTTTTATGCACTGTACAAAGAGAAAATGATGGGGAGGAGAAGGAAAATAAGTAGAACTTTTTAAGGATTCTTTTAGAATATTGAAGAGATTTTTTGTCCATTTTCTGACACCAAAGTGAGGCATTGATTTGTTAATATCAAATAGTCTTTTATTTGTTGTAGACACATACTTCATAAGGCTCTCATAAAAGACTAGTGGCATCTAGAACATTTACCATACAGTTTGGTGCAAAAAAAAATTGACAAGGAAGTCTGTTAAAAAAGCATATTTAGTTTATACAAACAGCAAATCAAAATTTGAGCTTTATTAGGTATGTGTAATATGTGATTTTGTACTGTAATGCAGTATGATATAAAATATTTTTAGAGTAATATATTGTCTTTTTCCTCTATTGACCGAAAGATAATTTCTTTTTCCTGTGGAATATGGCAAAGAAAAAACAAAGCTAGTTGCTTTCTTTAAAACTATTGTAGATTACAATTTTGAAGAAAAAAAAAGGAAATGAAGGGCTGTTCCACCCATGAGACAACCAACACTTTGTATTTGTGTAAACAATTATTTGTTGGTTCTTTCATAAAGCTTTAAAATACTTAATTTAAAACTAAAATTAATTTACATCATTAACTGATGTCTGATCCTTAAAAGCAAACCTATAAAGCTTGCTCAGATGTAAAATGCAATATACCTGTAGTCCAAATCAAAGTTTAAAAGTTTACGAATGGTTAGGTAAAAAGCTTTATGTAATTCTTTATATTTCCTTCCTAAATTTTAGTTCTTACAAGCAACTGTCCTAAGATGAATTTGATTTTTTTTTTTTTTTTTTTTTTTATAGTTTTGTCAACATTTGGTTTTACTTCACAAATTGGTGAGTTGTTGTTTTCACGATTTTCATCCTTTTTTGTATCGGTCGGTTATCAATTTTATCATGGTTTTTTATTTTTCATAGGCTGTTGTGCGAAAAGTAGTGCTCACATTGTGTCATAAAACGATGTCGTTAATTCTTAAAAGTCGTATCTTTTATCATGCATCCATACGATAAACATGTGTTCTTCGGTTTTAGAGCAAATTGCTCTGATCTAGAGCAGAGATTAAATGAAATTCATCACTTGAATTCAAATTCATTGTCACGTGATTTTGATTAAAGTTTTCAGGTCAATTGAGGTCATGTTTCTGACTGGCACAGCAATGATACACATATCACTGTGTATAATCATATTTTTTAACCAAATTTATTCAAATTTTTAATGTAAAAACACTTCTAATTTGAATAATTCAAGAATAATTGTCATGCTGTAATGGAAAAACCAGAAACTACATTTTGACTCTCTTTTTAATCATTTGATTTGAAATCTCTGTTTGAGACTCCCAAGCACCAAAGTTAAATTTAACAATGTTTTAAACCTCCTGACTAGCAATACGCCACATCACAGACACAGCAAACTTTCAATCAAAATTACAAATTCAGTCTGTTATGATGAAGAAAAATGATCTTAACATATTCATCATTTCACAAATCTGATGACTGTTTTGTTTGGACTGATTAATGATTGACATTTCTGTTTAAGTGATATTCAAATATTGCACACGGCAAAGTTTCAAAATATATTAACAAGCTTACAGGTTGTTTATTCTTTTCTGCTTTTTCAAAATATATTAACCAGCTTACAGGTTGTTTATTCTTTTCTGCTTTTTCTATAGAAAATTTTCACAATTTCAATGTACACTTAAATAACCATTCTGTGAAATAATTTGAATTTTTGCTACTTCTTGGAACAAGTGGCAAGTTTAAAATCTAGCTCTAAGGCTTGTGTAAGGTTGAATCACATCTGTACTACAAATGGGGCAATTTTGTTTGAAGGAAGAAATCACAATCATTATCGCCAGCAAAGAAGAGTGTATTCTGCATTCCACTGGTTGTTTCAGACTGGTGATTGGATAATTATACCATGCACAAGGAGATTCTCTATTGGACTATGATAAAAAGTCTAGTCCTTAAGTCTTAGATCCCTAGCATACATATTATTTTATTTCTCAATAAGTAAAATAAATCACAGCAGAGTACATTCTCAATTAAGTCCAATCAATCTTTTTATATTTTCTAGTAATCAGTTGATTTACCTACTGT
The DNA here is from genome assembly GCA_020152595.1 of Chiridota heheva. Taxonomy (NCBI): domain Eukaryota; kingdom Metazoa; phylum Echinodermata; class Holothuroidea; order Apodida; family Chiridotidae; genus Chiridota; species Chiridota heheva. Next base: position 3,445,459 of record JAIGNY010004072.1, read on the forward strand.
ATTCCAGGATGTTATGAAGAAAAAAAAACCCACTTGTAACATTCCTAGTCAAGTCAGTATGTACTGCACTACCTGATCCACATACAATGCATGAACTTTTGAAATTATGCCTTCTATGGAACACATGCTATTCAATTCTTAAAAAAATGCCCCTAGAGAAAATCAAATTCTTCAGCAAACTCTATTTGATTAATTGTAATGCCAGAAAATCCACACCTCTCAACATAACAGTTCGAGTACTGTAGGTAGAAAGCTTTTTAGTGCATCATCTGTTGCTATCCCTTACAGAAATATTGCACAGATCACATCATACTGTATATTACGGTACAGTTTTATGCAGGGGCAAGCGAGATCATTTGAATTGTGCCACTGAAATTTTTCAAAATCATGAAAAAAGCTAGTTTAATACTGTAGTAAGTTCTACAGAAGGCAGGTCGGAAAATTATGTGCACACATGGAATTTTCCCCCCTGGGAAACAATCATATTCACATTTACAGAGCACATAAACAGGTTATTGAATAAAACTTACATATAGTCAGGTCCCTCGCACACTTTGGGGAAACATACAATTTTTTGATGAAAAACAGAGAATACTAAAATTACTCAGGAAATTCACCCAAGATCGATAAATGCTGCTCCAGTTTTTAATGTAAAACAAATCCTTTGAAGTTTCAGAATTCAGCTATACTGTATGTATGAGCAACAATGACTGATCAAAGGTTTAACTGTACGGCTCCGCAGTAACAATGCTCCTCAAAGATCATAAACTTCAGCAAACATATATAACATTAAAATATCTAACATTCGAACAGTCCTGTTGACCTACATGAATATCATATTTACCATGACATATAAAATGATCTGATGGCTCACCTTGACCTAGCAAAACAGAATCAACAAGCTCCTCAAAAAATTCTTCTTGTAAACACCCTCAGCGTGTAAAGATATGTAACAATCTTGATAAATCAGCTCTTAGTTATTCCTGATAATCCAGAATCTGAATGAGTTGAAGCCTAAAGTTCACTGACTGACATCTAACATCTGACAACTTGTTCCACTATCCTTGAACTCAGTGATGAGCACACTGTTCTTTCAATGTCCATATTTAGGCAACTAATATTTCCATTTTTATTCCAGACCTGAGAAAAAATAAGAGATTAACCAATTAATCTATATATTGGTCTAAAAGCGAATGTTATTATTACTAGTGAATTTAATCATCATTGAGGCTGATAAGGAAAGGTTCACAATTCCAACTGCCCAGACGTGACGTGGCCAGTGATGACATCTTCAGTGCACATATACTATGCACTTTTTTCTATATATGTACTAAAAACCATTTGTATAGCAAAATCACTATATATATATTCGTAGTAACCATCTGACCATGTAAGACTCAGAGCATTCAAAAAATGGCTTGCGGGCTGCAACTTCACTGGCCATTTCTAGGCAGTTGGAATTGTGAGTCTTTCCTAATGAAGGAACCAAAAAGTACAGAACATAAAGAATCACATAATAGCATTTCAGATACAGTACATTCAATCTCTTTGTACTAGTATTCACAGATTTGATGAAGAGTTATTAGTGGTTCAATTAGAACAACTATAACACAAAATGTAGATACTGTATGTTCATGTTTTTTCTCCTTCTTAATATGAGAATGAGTTTTGATCAATATCTGTCTTTTTATCTTTAGATTTTTCATCCATTCATGTACAGATAACATTTAAAATGACTACAATGTTTCAGATGAGATTTGAAAAGCCATAAAGTGCAGCAGAAAATAATCATTGATCAAAATTTTTGAATTTTACAGCACAAAATGTAGTAAAAGAAAGTTCCCCTAAACAATGGGAGTGCAGTACGTATACTGTAGTAAGATGACTGTAAGCTGGGGTGAACTGGCAAAAATGATTCCACCAAACCAGGTGCAGGACCGGCCTCCAATTTTGAGAAGACCAGCCCACATTATATTTATTTACATGCAACCATGGTTAACAAAAATGTAGGGCCTTACTACAGTGGTTTACCTTATGTAGTATTGGCTGCAGGTATTTGACAATGTAATTAAATCAAAAATGCATGTTGTGATGAATCATAGAACCACTTTAATGTAATCTCATATAGTAAAATATATACAAAGGTTAAGAAGGCATGTTTTGTGTTTACATCACTAATGTGCATGTTTGTAAATAACTTAACATATATACTGATGATTGATTTTCTACTATGTCTTACTTTAAATTGTTATAGCTATACTTCTTGACTGTAAATAAAGCTGTTTATATATAAATGAACTCAATGAGTGAAGGTTTATGTGAATTTATCCAAGTCTGCACAACATCTGGAACATTTTTGCATGCGTTGTTAGTCAACGTCGCTTGACAGTACAACAGTATCTCTTTCATCAGTGCGCTCTTGTTTGCCAAACAGTTAATTATTGATTGAGGCTCAATCACTAGTATGTCTACCTCTGACCTCATGACCATTAATGCATCCAGTCTCTGCTAGGTCATAAACTTCAATGAAGTTTTTCTCACATGTCACCTGGGTTACAGATAGGGTCAGAACTAGCTTGTAAGCCAAACCAAAGTCCTTCAACATGGAACTCTGTCAATATTTTGTTACACACACTATACAATTATTGCAGTGTTGTTACTTCATTTCATCTTGAATTTTTCTTTTCTTCTCAAGTTCTCCATCAACCTCCCAAAAGAACATTCTGACATTACAGTACACATGCATTCCTCTGTGCTTGAATCATCTCATAGTCATCAAGTCGCTGATGTTTTAGCCTATCCCATCTTGATGTTAGATTCGTCAGCTCTTCTTGGAGGCTGGCATGAGTGACATATTCATCGAAATAAGACAAACACTCACTTATGGCTCATTGCTGAAATCGGAACACCTTTCTGACTAATTTCTCTGGCAGTTCTGTGGATCTAGTAATACCAAATCACAATATAGGTCCTTGTTTTGGTGTACCGTTCTTCTATGGCTACACAGACGGCATCAAAGACTTGATTGTGCACCTTCACCTCAAAACTCCTCCTCTGGTATCCTCTCCTTCTTCATCTGACATTTTTTTCAGCGCCATATGCATTTCACTGGCAGTCTGTCTTGAATTTGGATCTTCTTATTATTCAGCACCTCCTTACCATCTCCATATCAATTTCCGACATTCTAAACAACTACAGTAACATTAGTCCATCCAAGTCTGATATGACCACTGTGACCAGGGTCCAAAGAGGAGATACATGTACTGCCCGGCCAAACCCATATATGGTTGTAATTCAAGAATGCACCATACAGAAGTAGGCCACCAAATCTATATTCAATCAAGATTTATGCCAAATTTTGACATTAAGTGTGTGCAGGGGAAGGGCTGAACGTGTGTCTACAGAGAGAAAATTTTCACCCCAAAGCAATGATCATAATGGATGACACCACTTATCATGAAAGGCCCTACAGTAAATTTATACATTTATACATAAATTTATACATCTCGTATAAAGGAATGTTTTCTGCGTTGGTAATTTGTTCCTCTATACAGTTCCCTACTTAATTCTCATTTAAAACTTTACTTTCTGCTTAAGATCAACCCCTGTAGATTGTTATCATGAATTACTCCAAAATATGACTGCCTGGTATTAGGATTATCTGATAAGATGTTTGGTGAGGCTGATAAGATTAGGTCCAATCTAGCTCTGAATTAAACTGCACTTCTGGATTCATAAATTTGCCTCAAGAGATTCATATGCCCTGAACATCTAAGGCTCAGTTGTAGGCCTTCTGGCTAGCAACAGCCATTGGGCAGGCTGCTGTAGCCCCAGAGGCTGGCCATGCACTGAACCCAATGGGACAGCCTCTGGCCAGCCTCAATCCCATTGTAATGGCCTGTGGCCCTCCTCAACCTCCCCTTGGGAGGCTGCTCCACCCATCCTAATGGCCTACAGCTGGCCTCGGGCCCCTTTTGGGAGCCTGCATCCCACCGCTCCAGGATCGGTCGGTCAGTCCGCCCCTGACTAAAAGGGTTGCGAACTTTCATGTTTTCCCCTCCATGAAGGAGAATGTATTTCCAAATGTTTCTGAAAAGTTCTAAAAAGTTAATCATGCAAGGTTCAGGCAGTAGGGCAAAACCACATGTACTTCTTGTTGTTTGAAATAATAAGCAACAATAAAACTGAAAATGCATGGACATGTTGCAGTTTCTTCCATTCCCCTCTCCTTCTGACCAGAAAATCTAGCTTCCTCCATGCAGCACCTCTTGAAGGCTTATTATTTCTAATAAATCTTATATGTATTTGAATAACAACCAATCTTGAATAGTCTTTCAATAAACAGCTGGCAAGATGCTCATTATATTTCTACCATGTCAGAAAGCACCTTTAAGTTGAATCTCAAGGATATGTTTCACTACGCAGTGCAATCTTCAGACTATCTTTAAATGCGACGTCCTTTCTGAACATGCACATGTGTGGTATTTTAACACAATTATAATAATTACAGGTTATTATGAAACATTTTATGAAAATCAACCTCATCTCTCATTGGCATACATAGATTTGAGTAATGTGTTGGCTAGTGAAGTGGCAGTCGGCAAAATCTTGTGTTTTGACCGAATACCAGCTATGTTGATATAGGAGAAACACTATCTCTATGGTAACAGTTTAAAAATGAGATACAGGTATGACTTTGTTTTGTTTTAATGCATTGTATTGCACATATCATTTTCAAACAGAAGGCTGTCTCTATATTCGTTCCCATTAGAATAACAGGAAATCTTCTAGTGGTAATTTTGCCCTATGAATTTCTACCTACTATACATGTACCAGGGTTTGGCCCCTATGGTACCCCTTGCCACTATGCAGTGTGCAGTGCCACCAAAGTGCCCTCCTCTACACATTTTCTGATCTTGACTACCATATCTGCCAAGCCACTGCACAGCTCAGATCATGAATGCCCAGTAGAATTTGAGGTCCCAGTCCTTCCCAGCATGATAATGTTTTTTTGGGGAAAGCTACGGGGGCTTAGACCCACATCCTCCCTGTATAGCTGCATGCACCACTTACCAGACCCCAATCCTCCCTGTATAGCTGCATCCACCACTTACCAGACCCCAATCCTCCCTGTGGCTACACCACTGATCATATATACAGATGAAATTAGTGCAGATAAATGCAATAGTCAAATTTATGTAGTGTTTAGAGAATTTCAAATTTGAGGATAACTGTTTTCAAGAGTCTTTATTGATTTTCATATCAGCTAGCAAATTTAACCTTTAGGAGTCGCAAGCTTTGTTAAGAATAACAATTTGTTTTGTTAGAGCTAGAGAATTGTCAATACATTTTTACCCCTAATACCTTCAAATCAAGAGAATCATAAAAACATTAACTGGACAGAGGTGTTCTTAAAAGAATATTTGATGCTTATATACAGTGTAGTACACACATGATCCTAAAACCAGTGGTCTGTGAAAGTGTTATACAACTTTCAAGCTTTGTGACATCATACAGTAGCTATTGTTTTTCTTGCAATCTATTATAGACACAAACACCCCGCTTGTGTTCACATGACCTTTAATGGTACTCCACATCAGGTCACCTCCACAGCAGCTACTGTATATTATTGTTGATTTTGGTACAATATCAGTACCACACTCTTAGTACTGCAGTGAGTGACCCAAAGTTCAATTCACTCTGTTCTATTAAATATAATTTTGAGCAAGCAATCTTGTGCCAGTCAAGTTGGACAATATAAAGCAAGGAATGTATACCCTAAGCGTTTGCCAACCCCTATCATTTAAGTACAGTGATGCCCCTCTCCCTCCCCCTTTCCATCACATTTGCATTGGGTTAGAATAATTCCTGCAGTATGCAATGACCACACAATTATACAACTTTCCGACCTTGAAACTGTTGACTCATTTAAGTTTCCAGAACAAATTTCTGATCATTTAAAAAGTTCATGAACCCTCCAAGTAAAGAGTGGCTTACCAATCTCTCAAATTCATTAGTAAAATGATAACTCCTATTGTCATGTTCCTCATATACAGATCCTTAAAAGGTGTTTGTCAACAATGACCCTGAAATGGGAAATCAAATATTGAGGCACTCCAAATGAAGACAGACAAACACCAGCTATTTGCATAAGACCAACCACCAGAAATTTAGATATGAGATTTCACTATTATACTGTATATATTTACAAGCCTTTTCATTTGTAAAGAATGTTAAAACAATGGCAACTAGCAATTCAGCGAATAATAAGTCACAACCATAAATTTTTTGTTTTAATCGGAGGTCTACCAAATCCTTTTTTATACTTCCATAAGTTCCAATCATTATTTCCTATCTTCTAATTAGTTGCAGGAAGTGTTTCCAATGTACTGCGCATACAGTAACAAAAACAGGAGCACTGTCCTAAGTACCCTATTTGTTTTGTTTTGGCATAATATGTACAGTATTTCGCATCTTAACCCAGAATGTTAACACCTAAAAAGTATTTACTAACAAGGGTTTCAACCAAAATTTATAAAATGACGCATTCTAATTTCTAATGGTGCGATATGCAAAAAAGTTCTAGGTACTAGCAATTAGTATCCTAACAATTTCAGTACAAACAGAACATAATGAGAATCTTGCAATATGATTGGAGAAAAGTTATCTGAAAAACTGTAATGTAAACTCTGAAATTCACTTGTAAAGAGGTCAGCAGATCTCCAATCCATATGAAAGGAAAAATGTTTACTTTGCCAAAAACTTACTACTGTTTTAAGTCTCTTAAAGGATCAGAATATTACAAGACGAGAAAGTTGTCACTTTCATAAGGAAATAAAAGAAATATTGCATAATGCCACACTGCAACAGGATGCATCATGCCACACTGCGGCAGGATGCATCATGCCCCACACTGCGACAGGATGCATCATGCCACACTGCAACAGGATGCATCATGCCACACTGCGACTGGATGCATCATGCCACACTACAACAGGATGCATCATGCCACACTGCGGCAGGATGCATCATGCCACACTGCGGCAGGATGCATCATGCCACACTGCGGCAGGATGCATCATGCCACACTGCGGCAGGATGCATCATGCCACACTGCGACAGGATGCATCATGCCACACTGCGACAGGATGCATCATGCCACACTGCGACAGAATGCATCATGCCACACTGCGACAGGATGCATAATGCCACACTGCGACAGGATGCATAATGCCACACTGCGACAGGATGCATCATGCCACACTGCGGCAGAATGCATCATGCCACACTCCGGCAGGATGCATCATGCCACACTGCGACAGGATGCACCATGCCACACTGCGACAGGATGCATCATGCCACACTGCGACAGGATGCATCATGCCACACTGCAACAGGATGCATAATGCCACACTACAACAGGATGCATAATGCCACACTGTGGCAGGATGCATCATGCCACACTGCGGCAGGATGTATCATGCCCCACACTGCGACAGGATGCATCATGCCACACTGCGACAGGATGCATCATGCCACACTGCAACAGGATGCATCATGCCACACTGCGACAGGATGCATAATGCCAAACTACAACAGGATGCATCATGCCACACAGCGGCAGGATGCATCATGCCACACTGCGACAGGATGCATGAGGAGTCGACAACAGCGGATGCCGACAACAGCGGATGCCGACAACAGCGGATGCCGACAACAGCGATGCCGACAACAGCGGATGCCGACAACAGCGGATGCCGACAACAGCGGATGCCGACAACAGTGGATGCGGACAACAGCAGATGGGACAACAGCAGATGCGGACAACAGCAGATGCTTACCTTGTGTGTAAGCTTGGGCTATATCGATATTTCGTTATATTCCGATATTGAACTTTTTTTTATATGGCCGATATTGAGTTCAAGGGTCGTATCGGTATATCGATATTATGTTTTTTCAATAATACACAATACATGACTATTAAAAAGCTACACATGACTTTCAAACATCCAAGTATTTTTTCATTAAACAGCCACAAAATGTTAATAAATTTCATTTATATCAAAGTTTTAGGAAGTCAGTTAACATTAACATTGTGATAACAATTACCCAAAAATCCTTCCATGAACAAAATACCACCTGACTCACAGAGTACAGAGGCATTGCGCAATACTTCAACTTTATACTTGATGGCTTACGATGTTCAGACAACAAAAATCATAAGATGTTGAATCCTCAAACATCATGTTAAGTTTTCTCAAAAGGAATACTGAATCTGAATTTTGATATCAAACAGTCAATTAATTGACAAATTACTGACAAAACTATGAGGTTTTTCTCACTGTTTTGTTCGTTCAGAAAGTCTAAGTAAAAGTGACAGACTGGTCTTGCCAGATCGATTAGATAATGTACAGTGCAGTAACTACATACACACAGTATCACTACTGTACAGTAATTTTCTATGTACACACTACCATCTACTGTACCACTGTTTCTCGAGTAAGAACACTCGTGCGATGATTGAAGCAGACTAGAAATTGGATATTATGCATTACTGTATATATGGACTTCTGAATGTCTAGAAGTCCATAAAATGCTACCAAAATAAAGCCTTTTCAGTAGAACTTTCATAAGTAAGTGAGTTACAAAATTTTAAGAAGAATTGGAGCCAATTTTTGTAGGGCATACAATGTAGGCCTAATACCAGTTCCACAGAAATTTTCTTTTTTAGAATATGCTGATGCCTCAACTTTTTTAACGTTTCTGTGATTGATCTTTTGATATAGAAACCATGTAAAGAACATTTTTAAACATAGTGGGTGTTTATTTGAAGATGATATGTATATATTTTGCAGTATTTATGTTAATTTGTACAAAAAGTTTTACTTGACTTTTTTTCCGCCGAGACGAGATCACCTTGCCCAGAACAGTACAAACGACTTACGTATGACTTCCTATAATTTGCATATCGATATTTCGATATTATCGATATTTTTCAGGCGATATATCGATATTGCATAATGCTCAATATCGCCGAAGCTTACTTGTGTACAAAACGCACAACGTTTTTTCGAGAACGTTTTACATTTATAATTTGGGATTGCAGATGGAAACTACAACCCAGAAAACTAGATAAAACATTTTCTTAAATCATTACATGTATGATTTGGTGACAAATAATCTTACCTTCCTGAGAATATAAAAATCCACTTGTAGAAAATACTTTGGAAATTACTTCAAATATCAGTTAATTAGGCTCCTTTTCCTATCATGAGTGATCGTTTATCGCTATCAATAGGGAAAATTGAAAACCAAAAGTGACATTACCAGCATGGCGGAGTACACTTCTGAATGTATTTATGGGATGATACCTTTCCTTTAAAACTTCACACCAATTGTTTACCAGTAAAAGTGTTATATTTCAATTTCCAAAAAAAAGTACAGGTGTCAGCAGACCTATTGTGAGAGTATTATCATGCACAATGCTGACACATCATGTGCAGTGTCACTATAAATTTTCAGTTGTTATGTTTAAAGCCCACTTATAAAGTATTCTTATGTGCAAGAAAAGAACTCCAAGGTGCAATTGAAGCTACAATGCCCCATATTTCCACTTTCCTTCCATAAGTACACAAATACTATGACATACAACCGCCTCCTCCACCCACCCTGACAAATATTTATCATTACATGAAACTTTTATAAGGTTGGTTTACATTTTGAAGTGAAAGTGCCACCTCCAACAATTTTTCGGAAGTTTTACTTAGAAGAAAAATACACTGTAATATGTAACACAGCCAAAGCACTGTACTTCAAAAGCCTGACCCCCTTTACTTCAGCAGCCTTACCCCCTCCCCCTCTAATACCCATCCACACACTATTAATTTGGAAAATGACTTGTCAGAACCAAACAAAAACCACAATTCTCAACCATATTTTCCTGAGTCTTTAGAATATTATTTTATTATCAACTTTCTTGGATACTCAGAATAGAGCAGGCCCGTAGCCAGGAGAGGGTTCGTCAGAGTGAACAAACCCCCTTTTGTTGAGAAAGTGCCCTTTTTAGAAATTTCAAAATCAAATTTCACTGTTCCAACATTTTTTTAAATAAAAAAGCAATTTCCTTGCTTTAAAATGGACTTATTATACACCTTTTTTGTCATAATATACAGTACCTGTAAGAGAGACAAGAAATAAATAATAGTCGTAAGGCTGCTGCGCACGTGTCGAAATTTCAGACCATTTAAGGTTCTAACACGTATCATATGTATGGGGTAAATACGTAACGGAACTAATGATAGTTGCTTTAGTTAACACATGCAAGCACAGTACCAGGGATTTGAGTGAGAAAATTTGAAGATTATAAATATGTAGCACAAATTATTATGTCTTCGGCAAACGGCGTGGAGGGGTGGGGGTCAATTTGACCATACCACGTGCTGGAAAATATATTCCCCCAAAAAAAAAAAAAAAAAAAAAACTTACAAGGCATATTAAAAATGAATTCATGTGGATGTTTGAACATAAAAATATGCTTCTAACAAAAGTTATCAGCTGTTTTATATAAATTATAATGTGTGGGTCAATGGGTAATTCTAACATCTTCTGGCCGATTATGGAAGTTATACAAGTAACACCGGTCAATTTGACTACACCACGTGGTGGGAACTAACATTTTGTCCAAAAAATATGGGGTCACACACAAAATTCATTTAATGAGGTCTTGCATCCCACATTAATTTCTTGGAATTATCACCCATGCATATATTGTTTCTAGTTTTTTATTCTACATATGGAGCCCTTTTCAAGCAAGCATTAATATCCCCGGACAGATATATCCCCTGGTAGTAAATAAATCCTCAATTAAGCTTAGCCCAGGTAGTATGTACTGAAACACTTTCCATGGGAATGTGTACTGAAATACTCTTAGAGCTGTGAATGTTTAGGGATTTTAGTAAACGTGTACATGGCAAAAAAGCGAGTGGTGTATCGTTTACATGTGTTTAGTACCGTAATTTTCGGAAGTACACGAAAATTCATCCAATGTACAATGCTAAGAAAAAAAATTGTGCAACCAGTATGGCAAAAATATTAACCCCATTCAGTGGCATAGCTAGGGCCCTATGAACCAGGGGCAAGTGGGGCCCTGTGGGGCCCCTATCAATGATATATTTTTTAAAGGGCTAAAATCTGGCCCTTTTTAGGGGGCGACTGCCCCCTACCCCCTTATTTACGTCACTAACACCATTGCCCAAATAAACGCTGGAATTTTGCTTTCCAAATCATGAAAATGCATTTCTACAGTATAAATCATAATTTTTATGGAAAATATGCATGGAAATTTGTTTTAAGAAAGAACAGACAAGTTCCCTTTAATGTCATTTAATCTTAGCATCCCTTAACCTTTTTGCCATACTCGCTATGGCTTTCAGCAAAATGTTTGGATACTATGATACGGTGGCACTCGCCCGTAATCAATTTCAAAACTACGCCACCACCCCGGAAATACAGTTTATCAGTTCTCTTTTAAAATGGCTGCAATCTTTGCAAAGCATGCAGAATTTCAGCTCTGCTAAAGTCTTTTTTTGGGGGGGGGGTTTATTTTGCAATATTTTTTCTTTCTTGCATAATCTATTTGACTCATAAGGTAATGTTTACATGTAAATGCACGGATCGCCACAATTAAAGAATTTTCACTGTGTATTTTGTAGTCAATTTTACAGCTTGTGAAATGGGGTCTTGATAGAGACCCATAATATAATATGTTATTGATAATGTTATTGTTAATATGTTATTGTTAGTTTCAGCGGCCCATCTATGATCGATTGTGCCGGTAATTGCGAGAAAAGATAGAAAGGTTTTTTGTTAATATTTGTTACGAGGGATTTTACTCTTAGAACACATTTTAAGAGCAGAAAACAATATAATGCAGGATGTCGATGTTATATGTATGAGAAAATATCACTCTTCCATGGAAAAGTGATATTTGAAAATTTACTGTTCCTGCTTAAAAAGCACTGTTCTCGGAACAGCGGGAATTGCGACCTCTGCCCTTTTTTGGAAAAATGAATCCCCCTTTCAAATTCCTTACTACAGACCTGAAGGTTAAGAACTGATTTAAACCTTGACCAAAAAACTATGTAAATTGAAGTATTTACAACAACCTTGCTTGTTGGGTCCCTGACACAACCTTGCTCTTTAGGTCCCTGACAACAACTTTGCTCTTTGGGTCCCTGACAACAACCTTGCTCTTTGGGTACCCATTACAGAATCTGCCCCTTGACAACTACTATATCCTGGTTTTCTGTGCCTGTGGCATTCTAGTAACCACATGAACGATTACGTGACTTTGGCAAGTAATCAATGAAAAGTTGAGTTTCCTATTTCATTTACAAGTTACTCCACTTCGTATTATAACAAAGTTTGTGGTCAAATAAATGCGTAATACATGGCCAACTTGTTGAGAGAATATCCTTGAAACGGGATGAAAATGACAGTGGCCGTTTCATCCAGTCTCATGTTTTAAGGGGCACCTTCTTCATATGATGACAACAACCTTGCTCTTTGGGTCCCTGACAACAACCTTGCTCTTTGGGTCCCTGACAACAACCTTGCTCTCTGGGTCCCTGACAACAACCTTGCTTTTTGGGTCCCTGACAACAACCCTGCTCTTTGGGTCCCTGACAACAAGCTTGCTCTTTGTGCCCCTAAAAACAACCTCGCTCTTTGGGTCCCTGACAACAACCTTGCTTTTTATGTCCCTAAAAACAACCTTGTTCTTTGGGTCCCTGACAACAACCTTGCTCTTTGGGTCCCTGACAACAATCTTGTTCTTTGAGTCCCTGACAACAACCTTGTTCTTTGGGTCCCTGACAACAACATTGCTCTTTGGGTCCCTGACAACAACCTTGCTCTTTGGGTCCCTGACAACAACCTTGCTCTTTGGGTCCCTGACAACAACCTTACTCTTTGGTTCACTGACAACAACCTTGCTCTTTGGGTGTCTGACAACAACCTTGTTCTTTGGGTCCCTGACAACAACCTTGTTCTTTGGGTCCCTGACAACAACCTTGCTCTATGGGTCACTGACAGCAACCTTGCTCTATGGGTCACTGACAGCAACCTTGCTCTTTGGGTCCATGACAGCAAACTTGCTCTTTGGATCCCTGAAACCATGGAGATAATATTTAGTATCTCCATGCTGAAACAAAATACTCTTGGTATATATTTGAATCACAATATTTACATATTTTCTTAAATGTTTTTAAGGTAATGTACAAAGTTCAGTCATTTCAAAGCAAAAAACAAATAAAAGAATACAATAGTGCACGGTTTTCGAACTAAAATGTTCACATATTGTACAGTACAGGGCTGGCATCTTACTATTGCTTGACACTTTATATATACAGGTACAGGTTTGGGATTTAACTTTTAAGTTTACAATGACTTCCTGTAAAAGCAGATCTCATTGTCTGCAAAGGATGATCCACTCGATGGTCAACCAACCCCCACTCTACCTCCTACAGGTCATAAGGACAAGACCATGGGTCAAATTATCCTTCAAGAAGTGGGGGTGGGGGGAAAATGGAGACATACTTTCCTTCACAAAGTAGGGAGCAGTATTTTTCACAACCTTATGTGTTTTTGTTTTTTTCTACTAAAAAGTGTGGGACATGTGTACCCCCTGCCCACCCTCACAGGAATTAAGGCCTTGGACATGACTTAACGTCTGTTTAAGGATATCATATTTTTAGAATGGATACTTGGTAAGTTATGTACATGTACATGAACAGTAAGATTACATGCACACGGTGACTGAATCATTTTACTACAGTTTATTACTGAACAGTAGGTTCTTTTTATTGGGAATCATTACTGTGCCACTAATTAATGGCAATGATCTGTTACTTTTTTGCTTTTCCAAAATATTTGCCAGCGTTGAATACAATTACATTACAATTCAGGAGATATCAAGTTTACAGATATCAACTGAATCATTTTGTTAATCAATGTTATACACTACAGTAAACCAGAATAAAGTGGTTTAATCTAACTACTACATGTATTTTGTTTACTCAAAATATTTTTCAAATTTTCTTAAGATGGTAAAATATACTTACTACACTTGCCTCATCTGCTACATGTAGCATACTCAATGGTTTCAAGCCATAAAATCTCAGAAACTAAGTCATTGCTACACAAATCTGTTAGTACTTCAAAGTGAGATAACTTTTAAAATGGAATAACATTATTGAATACTTTTTCATCACTTGTTTCTAATTGCTTTCATAAACTTTAAATATGTTTAAAATCTTAGTTTTTTCTGTAATACCTGAGAGTTAAAAACAACTTGTAAAGGCCAATTTTAATCCAATAGTGATAAAGTTTTTGTTGTTTCAATACACAGTATCTTAATGAAATTCAGTTGATGTTGCCCATATGCATTGATGATACATGTATTTTACTCACATACATTGTACATGTAACTTTACCTTAGCAAATAGAAAGTGCTGATACAAAAGTTATCTTCGAAAGTCCAAACTGTTTTCAAAATTCATGCTATTGTATTTCAGTGTTTTAAAACCTACAGTACTGTACACGTCTTGTATCAGTTGGTGGATGACACATAACCTGTGGCAGGATGTAATTCTGTCCCTCTTTATTCCTGCCCGAAGGTGGTAATGTTGTCAATATTTTAATGTACTAATAACCTTCATGTTTAAATTAGTTCAAAACAGATAAGAGTTAATAATAGACCGCAGTATTAACTGGTTTTCAGACAAATCAGGTAAATCAATGACGTACTGTGAATTGATATTAATATAATGGAAGTGTTGTAAAAAACTAGTGTACAGGTATTACAGTGAAATAAACCTAAGATACTGAAAGTAATCAAATGTGCTAAATTTCTTATGATCTTATAGACAAGCAATATAGCAATAGAGGATTATAAACTTGCAGTAGTATGACTATAAATGTAGAATTGTGCCACTTAAGAATTGAAGTTGTTGTTTTAAGGGAATTATTATTAGCCTTCCAACTTCCTGTTTAAAACTCCTAATACAAAGTGATTTGATTTAGCAAAAAGTTTGGAAACCACGTTTAAAAACTTGATCATGACAATTCAAACTAGAACACTATTACACAATCTTAACAATAAAACTATGCTTTAAACTAAATGACGAGATATACATAAAATAAAGGTGCTTGTGAATAATCCAGTCTAACTTGGGGAACAAAGGAAACCAGTGGCATAGGAACCAGAGGCCAGGGGGCCAAGGCCCCCCCTCCTCCAATAATTTTATTGGGGAGCTAAGTACCATTTTGCCCCCAATAATGAAGGTCTAATGAATTGATTTCGAAGAGTTAAGATTCCATAATGGCTTCTTTTCTCACGCAAATCTTCAATTTTTAAGAAATCTCCTTCAAATTCTGTAAAATTTGCTTCAATTTTCAAAGTTTTCTTAATTTTCGGAAATTTATTTTCAGTTTTCACAAAATTTGCTTCAGTTTTTCGGGAAATTTTCTTCAATTTCGGGATGTTTTCTTCATTTGTGTAAAAATTGCATCAATTCTCGTGAAATTTCCTTCAATTTTCGGAAAATTTTCTTCATTTTCATGAAAATCGCTTCAATGTTTGTGAAATTTGCATCAATTATTTGTTGTGAAACGTCCTTCATTTTCTCTTCAATTTCTGGAAATGTTCTTCATTTTCGGGAAATGTTCTTTATTTTCGGGAAATGTTCTTTATTTTCTGGAAATGTTCTTCATTTTCGGGAAATGTTCTTTATTTTCGAGAAATTTGCTTCAATTTTCGTGAAATGTCCTCAATCCATTTTCGGAAAAATTTACACAAATTTTACAACCCCCTCCCTTTCGTTTAGAAATAATCTTACTGTATTTACTGTGAGAGACTTGTATATTTTTGTAGGTTTATTGGGACAAAAATCAAATCTGGCCCCCCAATGTCAAATATCTTCCTATGCTGCTGAAGGAAAATTACCCTGACAAAATATTCACTCTCATATTTACCACCATTTAAGTAAATTTGTCCACCCTTTCCCATATCACCCACAAATAACGACTGCATTACATCAACCACATATGGGGAATTGAGATCTGCTGTGAAACTCATCGGTCTTGTTCTTTTTCAAAACACATGAACAAAACTTTTATTTCTTCCTCTTGTAGAGGGTACAAGAGGGTTAAATACAAGCCACGTATATGTATCTTAACAACTATACTGTAGTCCAATATTTTTCATATTCTCTTTCACAACACATATTTTTCTAAAGTTCCAAAATCTGAAAAAATGAATATCAATGCTACTGAATATCAATCTACCTCATTGTGTCACTTTGCATTTACATGCATAGGCCACGGAGCAATAATTCAAGTTGGGAGGGGGAGGGGGGTGGGGACACGCATGTTTGAAATGACTGATCTGAAAGACAGAAGTGTAAAATCAGTGAATTGGTAAATAATCAATAGCTTTAGTTCCTAGAGCTGTGACCATTTAGCGTGTACACGCTAAACGCTCACAAATCCTTGTAAATGTTTACTAAAAACTTCACTGCGAGTAATCGTTTT
This sequence comes from Chiridota heheva, assembly GCA_020152595.1. Taxonomy (NCBI): domain Eukaryota; kingdom Metazoa; phylum Echinodermata; class Holothuroidea; order Apodida; family Chiridotidae; genus Chiridota; species Chiridota heheva. The sequence goes on from JAIGNY010004072.1 coordinate 3,462,049, forward strand.
TCATCATCAGTCTTGCCGTTGAAAATCAATATGATCTTTCATGATTCAAATCACACACACATTAGACTCACAAAATTTCAATCAATGACTTTTTACAAACTGTAAACCCGATTAGCATAATCTTTTTTAAATGTCAGAATCACAAATGCACAGTATTCACCTATGAATGGGGATATTTTGCACTTTGATTTAAAAATCTGAGTGGGCTAACTTGTGAAATGCACCGCGAATGTGTAGCAGTAAACAGTGAAAGTACCAATAGGCCTAGGCCATATTTAATAAGGCTTTAAATCCCACTCAATCAAGGCCTGTTTTACAAGCTGTTAAATCGACCAACAAACAGTCAAAATATTTGAAACGTGACTATCAGTACATTTACATGTAAATATTACCTGATGAGTCAAATAAATTTTGCAAGAAAGGAAAAATATTGCAAAATAAACAAACATAAAAAAGTTTTGACAGAGCTGAAATTCTAGGTGCTTCACAAAGATGGCGGCCATTTTTCGAGAGGACTGATATTTCAGAACTTCCTGGGTGGTGGTGCAGTTTTGAAATGTTTTATGGCGAGTTATCATAGTATGCAAGATTTTTACAGTGAAACTTTGAAAGCCATAGCGAGTACGGCAAAAAAGTTATGCGATGTTGAGTTTAAATGACATTAAGAGGAAGTTACCTGTTCTTTCTAAACTGAAATTCCATGCATATTTTACACAAAAATGATGACTTATACTGTAGAAGTAAACTTTTTACTATTTAGAAAGCAAAACTCAAGCGTCTATTTGGGCAATGGAGTCAATACTTTTGCCATACTGATTGCGCAATTTTTTTTACTTCGCATGGTGAATTTGGAGCAATTTTGGTGTATTTCCGGAAATTACAATATTAAACATGTGAAAACGATACCAATCGCTTTTTTTGGCGTGTACACGTTTACTAATATCCCTAAACGTTCACAGCTCTATTGATTCCTTTCTATCTGCCCCCCACTATCTGCCCCCACACATGCCCCCCAACCCGACTCCCTACTCCATGGCCCATGATATGTGGAATAACAACGCATGACCTCCTGATCTTCAGCTATGTAGTTGTAAAGTCAATTCTCACAACTTACAAAAAAAACTTCATGAAATATGACCTAGCTATCTGAAAAAAATACTTGGGTTTTTACAATAGTACAATTATATAAACCCATAGAAAATTGTGCCTGTATTGTAGGTGGTTATAGTTACATGCATGATTCTACCTGGATAGGCAAGTACGGCAAACAGCTTTCAGTAAGTAAATTTCCTTCCAGGAAATGGACTATTGGCACATACAACAAGTCCAGTACAGTAGGTTAATGCAAAACAATTGCAAGTATTATAAAGAGAAAAACAATTACAGACAGATTTGAGTATCGTAGCTTCTAACTTGATGTACAATTTAGATAAGTAGTGACATCATCTTTTACACATCATTATAATATCCCTTTTTAGCAAGGTTTTTTCCCATTCACCATCATAAGCTCAGTGTTTGCTAGATCATATGAAAATATTTAAAGTACTGCAGATATTACAGGTAAGCCTTAGGATAATTTGTAGCAATTGAACCAGTTCCCACCAGAAGTGATGGACAATTTCAAGGTAGGTGGGGAGGGGGGGGGGGAACAAAAAGGAATTCCTCAAAAGTGGGGAATGGCCACTTGGCCCTCCTGCATCCAGCATGACAGGTTCTTGCCAGAGCAAGGGAAAGACAAAGCTGTTTATAGCTAAGATCAGTTAATGATAATTAATTCACATATGAAACACACACTGAAACTTCCTAAAAAACCAAAGCGCAACATGGCATTGGGGGATCGACCAAAGCGCAACATGGCATTGAGGGATCACGGGAGGGGTTGTCTTTGATCCAAATTAACTCTTTTGGATTCTTGTGAGCTTTCTTGTGTTAAATGAATGGCCTGGATTTCTTCACTACACTTTGAAGTTGTAAGTATACTGTACTGTAGTACTCTCTACAGCATAAAATATTTTTGCATTTGAGGGAATCAAGGAGTACAAAGGTCCTTTGCATCTTAGGCCAATCTAAAAAAAAAACCATACAGTATGTAGTTTCAAAATTTATGGTCCCAGAACTTTGGGTCAGAAAGTAAGGGAAAAAAATTACTCCCCACTTTTCCAGTTTAATTACATCCAGTTAACTTCACTTTAATGGCATATTCAATGTCAGGCTTTAAGCCTTTAAAGGACTATGGACATCTAGAGGCAACATGGGCTAAATTGGTTTCAAATATGATCTGAAGCATTAAAGCAGCAAAATATTCCATTAAAATTGGTTAAAAATTGACCAATCTGCAGCATTTTTAGTTCTTAGCTGTTATTGCACAACAATGTGTGATATCAATGGGAAAAGGATCCGTCATTACCTTTTGTAAAACCTTTGTTTTTATTCCTCAGTCAATCAATGTTGTCTGAAATATAGAAATGGACTTCAGGCAAAATTTGATGAACTTTGTCACACCCCGAAACGTCATGTATCTAAAAAAGACATTATAAATTTCACTAGTAGCTGATTTGAAGAACAGAATTTAAAGAATTATAGAACTATATAAAGATTTTGAGATGTATTCCTCTCAGTACATCGCAAATTCCAGACAAATTACTAAATAAGCTTTTTACAAATTTTAAAAACTACTTCATTCAGAATTCCATGCTCTTTCAATATTTAAAATCTGCTAGATGTTCATTGTCCTTCAAAACAAAATTTATGTGTGATAAACAGTAGGCATATATATATTTAAAGGTTGTGAAGTTGACATTAGATTTGATTTAAGCCCATACAGTATCTTAAAATGTGTTGATATTTAATTTTTTTGTTGTTTGAAAATTGCAATTATTTTTTTACAACCAATACTATTATCTGTCGGTCAACACTAGTGGGCATAAGCAGGATTTTCCACAGAAAGTGGGTGGTGGTGAGTGTTTTAGAAATTACGTTAACTCTAAATAGACTCACATTGTTAATGAATGAATTTTTATTACTTACTGGAATGTATATTCCACAGCTAATATGGAGTTATAAGTTACTGTAGAAACAACATTAACTTTCCTTTAACTTTCTGGTTCCTGATTGGCTATTGTCATATCTATGTAGTTGACATGTTTTAGTGGTGAAGCTTCCCCCCCCCCCCCTTCCTCCCTTTCCCTCAATACATTACACGGCCTGCCCTTGACACGTTTTGACAAACTAAATTAAGATCAGTTACAAAAACTTTGCAGTAAACGTTTTGTTGATGGGTGAACAAACACTTTTTTTTTTTTTTTTTTACTTTTGTCAAAATTGTTTTTGTGTAGGTTTTATAGAAAGTAAACTTCTTTAAGCAGACAATCATAAGATTTCCATATGTTTTGTATGTGTATTTTGTTATGAAAAATGCCTTCTCAACTTAGGTCGATGTCATACACTTAACTATTTTAATGTTGAGACTACTACTTTCCTCTGTGTGGTTGCGCCAAATATTAAAATCAATAACAAAAACTACAAAATGTCCAAAAATGAAAAAAATGAATGTAAATGATTGATTTTAATTATTTAATTTTCACATAGACCCTAGCCTTACATAACATACTAATTACTAGGCCTAGTAAAGTAGTAGGCCTAGTAGGCTAAGCATTTGGCTAAAGCTATAGCCAAGTTATTTGTAAGCATCCGTAATTCTGTAATGAATAAAACAAAAATAAATCTTTAAAAAAAAAAGGTGGGATTTTCAATGACAGAGAAACAAGAGGCAACTACCACAAGTATTCCAGTTGTTCACTGGATGCTGGATGATATAGGCCCGACTTAGGCCCTAACGTTGGTTTCAAGCAGCTTCTTTACATTGTGCACAGAAGCCCTATTGATGACAGCATGACTCATTTTCTATGAGAGAATAGAAATAAATTCTTACCACTGAAAATGAAAGAGGCAGATTCAGTACGGTGATAACTTGGGAAGAAAAGTAACATAAACCTTGCATACCGTTTGTTCAGCACAAATTCTTCTTGTACGTGTGAAAATAATTTTAGAAATACAATGATTATTGGTGTTACTGCACGTTAAGCCAATCCCGATTGGTAGGCTGTACTGTTTATTTACGTTCGTACGTAATTATGAATTAGGCCTACAGGTGTATCATCGTAATCGGACCAGTACGTACCGCACCTACTGTACTGTACTCACACGTTATGCATATAAATTATAATGAGGCGATTGATTCATCAAATCAAAACTTATGAATATGCAGCATGACGTAATTCTTTCGTTCCAACTTATATGACGGCAGCAGACCATTTCTTGTTTTATATGGCATAAAGGTATGGTCGTAAGATGTGTTCTTTGTAATTTATCCACTGTCAGACTTATATAACGCCATGAACATCTGATTAATTTTCGTAGTTTTAATTGGCTACAAGTTAAATCTGAGCTCCGCACTTCCTCTTTTAAAATTCATAAATTTAGAAGGAGCAAGTGCGATTTTGCAAAGAAGTCATGGCAATCAAACTTATGAATAATTGAAATCTAATTTGACAAAAACTGACAATGGTGTGATAATAGGAATACTTGGAAAAATGAAAGCACAAGAAGAAATTATAAAGCAATATAATTGCAGTATTCTCAGAAATATTAATGAATTCTGATTTTATTAAACTTATTTCATTATTGTTAATTTTTGTAATTTTCGGGAAATTTTCTTCATTTTGCGGAAATTTTCGTGATATTTTCTATAATATTTGGGCAGTTATTTCAATTTTCAGGAAATTTCCTTCATTTTGCGGCAATTTTCTGAAAATTTTCGGGAAATTTCCTTCGTTTTGGGGAGATTGCCTTTATTTTACAGGTAATTTCCTAATTTTTCTTCAACATTTGGGAGATTTTTACCAAAGCAACGCTTCCGAAGGTTTCGCTAGGGATTCGACGGTTCCTGGAATCGAAACACTGATTTGAAGCAATTTCCTAAACGGTTCATGCCGGTTTACTTCTATGTGCCCAACGTTTTACTCTTATAAGCTATTTTTTCGGGGGAGGGGGCGCCAAAATACCTTTTCCCGATAAAAGATGACCCACACGCCACTGCCCCCCTCATATGGAAATCCTAGCTACGTCACTGTCTCACATTTTTTTTGAGGATCATATAAACTTGGATATATTGTCGATATACAAACAGTCAACAAACACCATTTATTCCATAATTCCCACCTCTATAAATGTAGTCCTGTTGTTATTGAATGTGTATTCTCAAATACGTCGATTCCCCCTCCCCCCCCCCCCCTCCTCCCGCCGATATTTTGTATCACATATTATACCCAACTTCATTATCCCCCAATGTTTTGAACGCTCTGATGAAAATATTATACTACTAAAACTGCGTGAGGGTCACTCATCACACCCCACCAATTGTACTAGACACCAAAAGTTTGGAATGGAAGAACAAAAACAAAACAAATAAAAACAGTTTGAAAACTCGTTTTTAGCAAGTTTTGATATATTGTAAAAGATGTCGAAATTGGTAAATGTCATTTGTAACAATTTGCTGTCAACGTTCTCAACCATCAATCTCCAATTGTTTTTTAATATTTGTATAGGCGTACGGGACGGCGGGTAGCGGGGGCATACCTATTTAAGTCGATCAGAGATGTGAAATGTCGGATGTACTGTTTAAACAGTTCAAGGAGAGATATATTTGAATCATGTCCACTCGGCTAGGTATCAGAATCATGTAGCATGATACCGTCAAAATCATCCTTGGGCACCGATATTTGTCGAGTAGAGATGCAAAACATCAGATCTACTGTTTAAATCAGAGATATAACTGAACATGGAGAAATAATTATATTTTTATGATCTGAGTCATGCACGGCTCAGCTGTGTATCAAAATCATGTCCTCCTGACTCGCATGCCATATTACTGACCGCATGATTCTCAGGTGACCAATCTAAATCTGGCAATGATGTCGGGGGTGTCGAGGGGGAGGATTGACATTTCGATGTAAATGTCCAAAAAGGGGGAGTTGCGGCAAAGGGACTATGATAATGTTATTTCTGAAGTGGGTGAGGGGCTGGTCGGATGTACTATACCAGATATCTATGGGAATCCTTCTCAAATCATCTAGAAATCAGAATCACATTCACTCGACTCTGAATGCTACTAAAACGGGTTGGGCAACCAGAACATATATTAATTTTACCCCGCCGCGCGCCAAATCTTGAGCCTCGAGGACATGTGCCATTTTGGGACATCAAAAACAAGAAATCTTCAGAGCTTCTGTCTTCGTTTCCTGGACTCGTACTAGGGCTTAATCCATAAACCTCACAATTTTGCCTGAATTTTCTCAATTTTCAGAGGTAATTTATTCCCTGCCGGTTTAGAAATGGTAACCCATGCGATGTTTTGCAGTGCTCCATTTGGCATTTGAGTATACTGTCGGGGGTGGGGAAGGGGGTCTGTTCCAATTGTTCTATATCGTGTGATTGTAGACACACGTGTGTTGTTTATAAAGAAGTCAGCAAATTTAAGTTACTCCCCCTCTTTAACACACACACACACATCGCTTAAGTTACGCCCCTGGTTCTACCTGACAGACTTCATTGCAATGCAAATAGTCAGAATAGTGCAAAACATACTTTTCATGGAGCACAAAACTCATTTGCTGAATGTTTTTATAAGAAACAAGCCTAATAACATTGCAAGTAGAAAACCAATGACAATAGACATCAAAACTAATGTATGCCCGCTATGTTTTAAAGCACAATAAACATGACACAGAATAAGCACTTTTTGCAAAATAACAATGTAATGAACTCTCAATACCAATCATAGGGCCTACTAACTATACAACATATCGGCATAACAATATGGTAAGCAATGCTTATGGTGTTCTTAATAGACATAACTCTTCAATACTAACCGTATAAACGAGTATTGATATAATAACAATGGAAAGTAAACTGTAATACTAAAGTGGTCAAAAATGGCATAATAAAATTAGAAGGCATTCCTCCATACTAAAAACCAGAACACAACTGTATATTGCGGTTGCGGTGCACAAACTGATGGTGAAATAAATGAACAGTAAAGCACCTTGAACATTCTTAGACAAAAGAAAAGATTTAAAAATCGGTTAAATGTAGCGTCAAAACATTGAATAGCTTCTGTCTGCTCTTTTAATCAAAATCAAACTTCATGACCCCAACTATTTCTTACTCAATGACAGTACCAATATACAAAACTTGATTACCAAAACAAAAGGGTACACCAAAAGACCACAGGATATGAGAGTATCACATAGCAGCTATGTCCTGCCCTATTGATGTGGTGAGCTTTCTGTGATCGTACATCCTTCCTATACATGTCATATTATCCCCAATACTAAAAATGGTATCAAAACTGTTTTCATGATATCAATTAAACGCACTCTAATAATGTTTATTTGGACATAATAACATTGGTATGCACTTGGTATTACTGATTGTAGGAAAATATATAATTTACTTATCAATGCTTTAAAACTTTTGTTACACTATAAATCTTTGGTCACACTTTACAACTTTGTTCACACTACAACTTTGGTCATACTATAAATCTTTTGTCATACTATACAACTTTGTTAACTGTAAATAGTTTGTCACACTAAAATTTGGTTACACTATAAATCTTTTGGAACACTATGCAACTTTGGTCTCACTATAAATCTTTTCTTACGTTATACAAATTTGATCACACTATAAATCTGTTGTAATACAACTTTGGTTACACTATAAATCTGTTGTCACACTATATAATTTTGGTCACAATGTTAATCTTGTGTCACATTTTACAATTTTGGTCTCACTATAATTTTTTTCTTACGTTATACAAATTTGGTCACACTATAAATCTGATGTCATACAACTTTGGTCACACTATAAATCTGTTGTCACACGATACAACTTTGGTCACGCTATAAATCTTTGGTCACACTATAAAAGCTTTGTCACAAAACTGTGGTCACGCTATAAAATTGTGGTCACACTATAAAACTTTGTTCACACTATAACATTTTGGTCAAACTATACAACTTTGGTCTAACATTAAACTTTGCTCACTACAAATCTTATAGGCTAAATGATAATGATTAGCATTCCTTACTAGTTTTGGCATAACAACAATTAGGGATGCGACGTTATCAGTTAACCGATAAACGATCGTTACTATCGTTTACCGTTACTAAAATCAGTGTTTCGTTTAAACAAAAATTCCGCATCAAAACTGTAATTAAAACCATTCACCGTATTGTCATTGTGACATTTGTGTGCTTTCCCTGGCATATGCCTTAAAGTGAAATACAAATATATCAACAGGAATATTACTTATAAATAATGATATGCAAAACAAGGCATAAATACATATATTTGTTGGCAAGAGTTTTTCACCAGTCTCAAATTTAAATGTAGCCTCTGACACAAAATGGCACTACAGCCTCGAACTTCTAATCAAACCAGAATGCAACATTACAAATCTGCAATGCCAAAAATGTACATTTATGAAAGTTCTGTCTTGTAATTCAAGTCTATGGTAAAACATTTATCTTTCATCTTTGCATATAATCAATGGAATTAAAAATGTAAACCAGTCAAGTCAACTGTTTGAAACAATCTAGCTGACTTGTCCGTAATCTTTTAAAGTATAGGCACAGGTAGAGACAGTACTTGCTTTAAAAGGGTTTACAGTACTTTTGGTTAAAGTTATCTTTTAAGTTGCAAAGTTCTAGTTAAATAATGTTTTATATAAATGTGTTATACATTGGAAAAACATTCTGAAATGTTTATCATTCAGTATACAGGATATATGTCCTTTTTAAATGCACAATAAAATACACACAAAATCTGTTCTATAACAATAAATACTAAAATATAGTAAATCTGACATAGGGTATACTTAGATAAAATCATGCATAAGTAAAAGTAATTACCTGACTTAACATGTTTTTCATTACAAAAGTAATACTTATGGTGGCATTACTTTTGTACTTTTTAACATTCACCATTTTTGGTGCATAGATTATTACTTTTGAAATTATTGCTTTAAACTAGATTGTTTTGAAATAAAATATGTGACCAGAAAGAATATGACATATTGTATTAAAAGTCTATTTAAATATGTCTGTATGTTGGAAGCGTAAGTTAGACAAATTCAATTAAATTGCTTGACTTACACTCTTATCACAAACCATGCCAAATAAACGGGTACATTTAAACAAAGCTGTATAAAAGAAACATAATTTACCAGTCTTGTCATTAATCTCTTAAGGGTTATGCGTTTTACAAAAAAAGAAAAAAAAAGAGTTCTTTATCATCAACACTTAAATCCTTTATTTCAGCTTCAGGAAACAAAGCAACGAAGGATACATATCCAGCTCTATACCAAAATAATCCATTACCCATATTCCACTAGTGAGATAAACACCTCACTCAGTAGGGCACTACTTGCAAGGCAAACACTTGCACACTGTGTAGCAGCCATGTAGTGGCTATACAACAGTCAGATGTTATCTGACTAATATTCCACTAGCTAAGATGGCATCAAAGTCATTCTTAACCTCAAGGTAATTTTCATATACAGTAATTTAAGATTTCAAGGATACATCCGCATATACGCCTTATAAGGGTGTTTCAGCTGACATCATGAGGTCACATGACTGTTTACATCGCCATTTTTTCGGGAAGGAACACTGTTGTTTGCTATACACTTAATGCGAATTACATACGTTTGCATGTTGTTATATAAGATTATTTTTTAAGATTTTGGAATCTTAATGTGCCATTGCTTGCACTATAGGGTAATAAAAAGACATTTACTCGATTCCATCTGATCCTGATCGACATTCGAAGTGGGTTACTGCTGCACGACGCGACGGCTTCAACTCGGTTCACACTAGGATTTGCAGCGAGCACTTTTTATCATGTATGTAGGCATTGTCTGAATATAACGAACAATCAGCTGGCGTTAACGTTAAAGTTACTCTTTGTAAACCCTGTGAAAATATACAACTTAAGGAAAATATGAAGTAAAATCGGAAGCGAACAAAAAATTGCAAGTAGTAAAATTCGCTGAACTGGTACTGGTAGGTAAGCATGTAGTATGTTTGTATATGTGTGATATGACTGAGCTAGGTGAAGACGCGTGAAATGCAACGACGCCGCTGCTCTGCTAAATGGAGTCCAGTTGAGTTAGAGTCACGTGATGAAATCCTTCTATAGGACTTCGCTGCATTCCATCTAATTTGCTAAATGTTATATAAATCGATGGACAGCAAAGTACATCAGCTCCAGAACAGAAACGCACAAATAGTTGACGACTTTCTTTACTTAGAGAATTGACAAACTTTCTGAGAAATCCTTGTGCGTTAGACTGTGAAGATGTTTGATTAGTAGGAAATCTCAGGATTTTTAAAATCCTTTTTGCTGTGGGTGTTAGTTCTTGGTACAACGCATATAATTTATCACGTGTTAAAGCTTCTTTGTTTGGGACAAGAATAGGTCTCCAGCACTCTGCAACAAACATATGGCGTTGCAAACATACGGCGTTGTATTAACTCCTTATGGTTTATTTCGTGAAGCGGTTGTTTTATATTTTGTGCATTTGGGATCATATAGCATTCATATATATCTAAAACATCAATAAGCTCCTCTGTGTCTTCTGGGAAGTCGAGCATTGCCGTTTCTAATGTTTTCTTTCGTAATCAGAAATGTAATTTAGGAAGGACTAAAAAATATCACCTTCAGCATAACCATATATGCACTGCTCCATAAATACTTGAGAGATAGGCATGTAATTGAAATCTTCCCAACTTTTAAGTAAAATCCTGCCAATTGCCTCCCACCGTTTCTTCCCATAGTCATGCCTGTTAAACGGAACTTGGTATGCATTTTTAATAGTACATTTACTGAAAGCAGACCAAAATTCTGAAATGGCATCCGGGTAAAGACCTTCACCCTCTCCCGCCTCTATATCTCCATTAGGTAACACCATTCGTATCTTGCTACACTTGGTCAATATTGTTGCATCACTAAAAAGCATTCACCATATCTTCCGTCACATTTGATCTTGTTATGATTTAAAGCAACTCATCCCTTATGTTTTCGTTGGTCTTGACAGGAACTGTTGTTTCTAAGTCTTGATCAGAATTATCTTCCCTTCCAAACTGTATTGCTGGTGTGTCAGAAGTGTTATTCAAGCAGCGTTCTCTACCACGTGGCATTTCTCTTTCACACGCATCATCTTGCAACATGGGATATTTAACATGCATTGGTATGCTAAACCTTACTTCAATATCCAAACCTGGTAATTCATCTTCAGAACTTAGCTCAGAGAACTCAAGTTCCTATATAGTGGCAAAGTAACACCGTAAAACGTGATTTAAACATATTGTCAAGATGTTCAACAGTCATTCCATTTTGCACATTTCGTTTTGTCATATCCTTCAAATCTGTGGGAAATGAAGAAAGCTTGCCTATTGCTGAAGACCCTTTTGGAAAAACAAAGTTTTTCGCAATCTTAATAACATCTTTCTTTGTTGCTGTCCCTTCCACAAACACTTCCCATATGCCACCTCTATTCTGAATTCTGATTTGTTTGAAAGATTTGCCCGAGTCATTCCAGTTCATCCAGCCAATTTGTATTTTCTTCTTCTTTTAGTTGCATTTTCCTTTAAGTGTTTTTTAAATTTCCAGGCAACTCCTTATCTAAAAAGAAAACTCCTTCCTTTATATATATATATATGTATATATATATATATATATATATATATATATATATATATATATATATATATATATATATATATATATATATATATATATATATATATATATATATATATATATATATATATATATATATATATATATATATATATATATATATATATATATATATATATATATATATATATATATATATATATATGTATATATATATATTTATATATATACATATGTATATATATATATATATATATATATATATATATATATATATATATATATATATATATATATATATATATATATATATATATATATATATATAGCCTACGTTACAGTTTGCGTTATAATAAGGTAAAACATGAAAGCGGATACACTCCGCTGCATCTCCGTTATAAGCTGAACCATGGTTAACGAACTATCATATATTCATGCTTGCTTTGTGGAATAAGAAATAAAACATTCATATACTTCATACTAAATATTAAGCTTATACAGTTATACATTTGGTAAGAATTAGATTCAATCAGCCACATATTAATTTTTACCCCCGCCCCCTTCTCCCTCTCCCAGGCTTCCTACCTAGTAAAAAGTGGTATTGAAATCGGCCTATTATTGTTACAGCCATAAGCCCTTGTGAGACGGCTTGTAAAAAATAGACGTGGTGTTAACCCTTTCCCAAATTCTTAGTCAACCTATGTACGTCCCTGTGTAACCTGTAAGATGTCCAGGAATTGCGTTATTATAGCCTCAGACACTACAAGAACAATAATTCCTTTTCGTTTTGTAGGCTTCGGTAAAACATATATAATTTTAGTTACTCGCCAAACTATTTGCCAAAAAACAAAATGTATAACTTTGGGCTTTTCACCGGTTTTATGTTGCACTCAATTATATTTTTGAAACGACTGAACTTAGACTAGTTCTGACATCACATGCAGCCTTAGATTCCTCAAAGTATTGATGTATTCTGTCATATTTCGTCCTGCGACGTTGTGGCTTAAAATCCATTAGAATTGTATGGAAAGTAGGAAACCATATATAAGGGTAATGATAATTTACTACCAGAAGATAGTTCGAGGAAAAGTAATTCAAATATTAAAAAAGTGAAATACGGTTTATGTAAAATACATGAATAATTTTGTGAAAATGAGTGCACCAACCTTCCAATTTCTATAGTAGACTTACACCAGTAATTTCTATATAATTTATTTTCCTAACTGTCAGTTATTGAAAGTGATGAGAAAGTTAATTCCTCCTAGAATTTAAATGGGGGTTTTATAAAGACGAACAATTTTGGTCAGAATTTGTTGTGCCCCTTGGTAGAATTACCATAGACGATTAAAAAAGGGATTTACATAAAATAATACTCTATAATATTTCACACATTAGCATAAAAATTGCATGTTGATGCCTGAAAATTCAAAAAGCTGTAAAATTGTCAATTTCTAAATGATTTTGATTAAATTTGTTGCTACTTTCATGTTTTTAATCAATATTAAAGATTTAAGCTAATACTGTCTATGTTACATGCCCTTGAAAAAAAAAAAAAGACAACGGTTGTTAATGAAATATAAAGCCCCATCCTTCGGCCCTCGTTTGTACTAGGTTAAAACAAACAAAGTAATACAAAATCAATGGAATGATAATGAAAGATAATGGTTGAATATTTCCATGAATATAGCAACTTTTAAATATTTCATCTGGAACGTACATTTCTAATACGAGAAGCCTTATAAGCACTGGAAATATGCATTGCCCCTGCACCCCACGAGTACTCAACTCGAAAATAAACAGTGGTTAAAAATTCCCAGCAATCAATGTCTGATCTTGAATTTAATTTGCAACTTGCATTTCATTAAGATATACACCTTCGAAATACTATGAATTGCAGAGCTACATAAGACTGCCATGTGGATCACTACAGAATTATATGTTTACAATTTTGTCAAAATTTGCTTTAAACTTGGTCAATTGGGCATTACACCCCGCAAGAAAGTAACCTAAGCTACATTCTTGTAGAATATTCATTTCAAGGGCTAATATTAAAAACTTACAGAAATGTTAGCTTGCTGCAAGCTAATATTTATGTAAGGGTTGAATTATGGCAATTTTTAATTCGTAAGAATTAACAGATTTTATGATGAGAAGACAAGTGCTCAGTCGCAATATCACAACTTAGCCTAAACAGGTTAAAGGTCTACGGACATTTGGACAGCTTTTGAGTTATGGTTGATCCAAGTTTGGTCAGTTTTTAATTCATGCAAAATTTGTGATGGATGACAGGGCATTATTATTATTATTTATTTCATTTCATATAGCGCATGCCATAACATGGTTTTCGGCTGAGCTTTACAATTAAAATACAAATATAGAAAAAAAAATATATAATCATGTACGTATAAATATCAAAATTGGATAAAGGAAAATACAATACTCATAACAAAACTACAGTAAAAAGTTGAATATAAAAAGTAATTTGGAAATCGATAAAATGGTTAAGAAAAATATTACTTTGTATAAATGGTATATAACACTGGATATAAAAAGATAAAAATGTGTAAAATGCAATTTCAAAAATTAAGAAGGAAATAGATGTGTCTTTAGCTGCCTTTTAAAAATGTTTACATTGGGAGAAAGTTTGATGTTATTTGGAAGTTTGTTCCAGAGTTCTGCTCCTGCAACACTAATAGCTCTTGAGGCAAATGTTTTACGCTGAGTACGTGGAATCATTAATTTGTAGGCAACATTACAGGAGCGGAGGGATCTGGTTGAATTAGTGGCTAATGAAAATTTACACCTAAGGTAATCTGGGGCCGACTTTTCAACAACAGACTTGTATATCAGGGTCAACACTTTATGAATAATTCGGGACTTGATAGGGAGCCAATGTAAATCACGCAGTGCCTGAGAGGCACTTTCTCTTCTCCCTCTTCTCAAAACTAGCTTTGCTGCCATATTCTGTATTCGTTGTAACTTAGCAATATCAAAATCAGGCGTATTTCAGGCGCATACAGCTTAATACCTTTATCAGTGTGTATAGAAGTCACTGAAAATGATGGGGAAAGTCTATTCTTGCTAGAATGTTATTGTGGGTACGGCAAAGACTCAAACACGTCTGGTATGCTGCACCACTTCAAAGAATTTGTTAGAAACGTAAAAACAAAGGATTTACCAAGGTCACCTTTGAAAATTTGCCTAAAATATGCAAATTAATTCCCGAGATTTCAAAATACTCTCAATGTTTGACCGATTTTTATTAAACTCTTTGCTGGTTTTTAATATATTTTCAAGCAATTTAGCTACAGTAATGTTGCCTCTATACGTCCGTATAACTTTAAGCGTAACTATATTTTTCTTATCGGTATCATCATGTACTTACTCGTATGTATATGTTTTTAACATACCAACTGGGGGATTGTGGATTGGGATCTGCCCACTTGTCCCCTTTTGCCCCCTACTAACCTTGTCTTCTCATGAAAAACGTTTCTTTTCATTAATCTGTTCATGTCATTCATCACTATACCTGTTTTCAAGGGAACAAAAACAATTATTTTCTGAATCAATGATATCTCTAATTTGGACATTTCCGAGTAATATTCTACTATTTTCCGATTTCTAAAGTGTAAAATTTCCAAAAGTAAAATCATCATCATCATTGTCATCAACATCGTCATCGTCATCATCATCATCATCATCATCATCATCATCATCATCATCATCATCATCATCATCATCATCATCAGTTACATCACCATCATCATCATCAGTTACATCACCATCACCATTATGATCATGCAGCAGCATCATCATCATTATGATCATGCAGCTTCATCATCATCAGATACATCACCATTATGATCATGCAGTATCATCAGTTACATCACCATTATGATCATGCAGTATCATCATCACCATTACGATCATGCAGCATCAGTATCATCACCATTATCACTTACAGTACTGTCATCATCAACATTGTTATCATCATCATCATCATCCCCTGTGACCATCAACATCAACATCATAAATAACATCACTGAACTATCATTTTTATATTAATAAGTATTTAATCATTATGAAACTAAATATCCCTCTGTCCCTCTGTTTTATTCTTTCACAGCTGGATGAAAGTGTTATACAACACTTAAAAGAACATGACTTACAGACAATAATACCAGCACTAGGGGACCGCATGGCTGTTATTAAGTGTTGTCAAGACTTAAAGGCAATCAGAAGCCTCGTCCATCTGAACTATTGCCAAAAAATGCTAGACAAGAAACCTTACTGAAGAGGTTGAGGACCAAACTTAAAATAAAGAAAGGGAAGGAGTCTTCTTTTTTAGATAAGGAGTTGCCTGGAAATTTGAAAAAACACTCAAAGGAAAATGCAACTAAAAGAAGAAGAAAATACAAATTGGCTGGATGAACTGAAATGACTCGGGCAAATCTTTCAAACAAATCAGAATTCAGAATGGAGGTGGCATACTGGAAGTGTTTGTGGAAGGGACAGCAACAAAGAAAGATGTTATTAAGATTGCGGAAAATTTTGTTTTTCCAAAAGGGTCTTCAGCAATAGGCAAGCTTTCTTCATTTCCCACAGATTTAAAGGATATGACAAAACGAAATGTGCAAAATGGAATGACTGTTGAACATCTTGACAATATGTTTAAATCACGTTTTACGGTGTTACCTTGCCACTATATAGGAACTTGAGTTCTCTGAGCTAAGTTCTGAAGATGAATTACCAGGTTTGGTTGTTGAAGTAAGGTTTAGCATACCAATGCATGTTGAATATCCCATGTTGCAAGATGATGCGTGTGAAAGAGAAGTGCCACGTGGTAGAGAACGCTGCTTGAATAACACTTCTGACACACCAGCAATACAGTTTGGAAGGGAAGATAATTCTGATCAAGACTTAGAAACAACAGTTCCTGTCAACACCAACGAAAATATAAGGGATGCGTTGCTTTTAATTATAACAAGATCAAATGTGATGGAAGATATGGTGAATGCTTTTAGTGATGCAACAATATTGACCAAGTGTAGCAAGATACGAATGGTATTACCTAATGGAGATATAGAGGCGGGAGAGGGTGAGGGTCTTTACCCGGATGCCATTTCAGAGTTTTGGTCTGCTTCCAGTAAATGCACTATTAAAAATGCATACCAAGTTCCGTTTAACAGGCATGACTATGGGAAGAAACGGTGGGAGGCAATTGGCAGGATTTTACTTAAAAGTTGGGAGGATTTCAATTACATGCCTATCTCTCAAGTATTTTTGGAGCAGTGCATATATGGTTATGCTGAAGGTGATAATTTTGAGTCCTTTCTAAATTACATTTCTGATTACGAAAGACAAACATTAGAAACGGCAATGATCGACTTCCCAGAAGACACAGAGGAGCTTATTGATGTTTTAGATATATATGAATGCTATATGATCCCAAATGCACAAAATATAAAACAACCGCTTCACGAGATAAGCCATAAGGAGTTAATACAACGCCGTATGTTTGCAACGCCATATGTTTGCTGCAGAGTGCTGGAGACCTATTCTTGTCCCAAACAAAGAAGCTTTAACACGTGATGAATTATATGCGTTGTACCAAGAACTAACACCCACAGCAAAAAGGGTTTTAAAAATCCTGAGATTTCCTACTAATCAAACATCTTTACAGTCTAACGCACAAGGATATCTCAGAAAGTTTGTCAATTCTCTAAGTAAAGAAAGTCTTCAACTATTTGTGCGTTTCTGTTCTAAAGCTGATGTACTTTGCTGTTCATCGATTTATATAACATTTAGCAAATTAGATGGAATGCAGCGAAGTCCTATAGAGGGATTTCATCACGTGACTCTTACTCAACTGGACTCCATTTTGCAGAGCAGCGGCGTCGTTGCATTTCACGCGTCTTTACCTAGCTCAGTCTAATCACACATATACAAACATACTACATGCTTACCTACCAGTACCAGTTCAGCGAATTTTACTACTTGCAATTTTTTGTTCGCTTCCGATTTTACTTTATATTTTCCTTAAGTTGTATATTTTCACAGGATTTACAAAGAGTAACTTTAACGTTAACGCCAGCTGATTGTTCGTTATATTCAGACAATGCCTACATACATGATATAAAGTGCTCGCTGCAAATCCTAGTGTGAACCGTAGGTTGAAGCCGTCGCGTCGTGCAGCAGTAACCCACTTCGAATGTCGATCAGGATCAGATGGAATCGAGAAAATGTCTTTGTGTTACCCTATAGAGCAAGCAATGGCACATTAAGATTCCAAAATCTTACAAAAATAATCTTATATAACAACATGCAAACGTATGTAAGTCGAATTAAGTGTACAGCAAACGACAGTGTTCCTTCCCGAAAAAATGGCAATGTAAACAGTCATGTGACCTCGTGATGTCAGCTGAAACACCCTTATAAGGCGTACATGCGGATGTATCCTTGAAATCTTAAATTACTGTATATGAAAATTACCTTGAGGTTAAGAATGACTTTGATGCCATCTTAGCTAGTGGAATATTAGTCAGATAACATCTGACTGTTGTATAGCCACTACATGGCTGCTACACAGTATGCAAGTGTTTGCCTTGCAAGTAGTGCCCTACTGAGTGAGGTGTTTATCTCACTAGTGGAATATGGGTAATGGATTATTTTGGTATAGAGCTGGATATGTATCCTTCGTTGCTTTGTTTCCTGAAGCTGAAATAAAGGATTTAAGTGTTGATGATAAAGAACTCTTTTTTTTCTTTTTTGTAAAACGCATAACCCTTAAGAGATTAATGACAAGACTGGTAAATTATGTTTCTTTTATACAGCTTTGTTTAAATGTACCCGTTTATTTGGCATGGTTTGTGATAAGAGTGTAAGTCAAGCAATTAAATTGAATTTGTCTAACTTACGCTTCCAACATACAGACATATTTAAATAGACTTTTAATACAATATGTCATATTTTTCTGGTCACATATTTTATTTCAAAACAATCTAGTTTAAAGCAATAATTTCAAAAGTAATAATCTATGCACCAAAAATGGTGAATGTTAAAAAGTACAAAAGTAATGCCACCATAAGTATTACTATTGTAATGAAAAAACATGTTAAGTCAGGTAATTACTTTTACTTATGCATGATTTTATCTAAGTATACCCTATGTCAGATTTACTATATTTTAGTATTTATTGTTATAGAACAGATTTTGTGTGTATTTTATTGTGCATTTAAAAAAGGACATATATCCTGTATACTAAATGATAAACATTTCAGAATGTTTTTCCAATGTATAACACATTTATATAAAACATTATTTAACCAGAACTTTGCAACCTAAAAGATAACTTTAACCAAAGATACTTTAAACCCTTTCATAGCAAGTACTGTCTCTACCTGTGCCTATACTCTAAAAGATTACGGACAAGTCAGCTAGATTGTTTCAAACAGTTGACTTGACTGGTTTACATTTTTAATTCCATTGATTATATACAAAGATGATAGATAAATGTTTTACAATAGACTTGAATTACAAGACAGAACTTTCATAAATGTACATTTTTGGCATTGCAGATTTGTAATGTTGCATTCTGGTTGGATTAGAAGTTCGAGGCTGTAGTGCCATTTTGTGTCAGAGGCTACATTTAAATTTGAGACTGGCGAAACACTCTTGCCAACAGATATATGTATTTATGCCTTGTTTTGCATATCATTATTCATAAGTAATATTCCTGTTGATATATTTGTATTTCACTTTTAGGCATATGCCAGGGAAAGCACACAAATGTCACAATGACAATATGGTGAATGGTTTTAATTAAAGTTTTGATGCGGAATTTTTGTTTAAACGAAACACTGATTTTAGTAACGGTAAACGATAGTAACGATCGTTTATCGGTTAACTGATAACGTCGCATCCCTAATTGTTGTTATGCCAAAACTAGTAAGGAGTGCTAATCATTATCATTTAGCCTATAAGATTTGTAGTGAGCAAAGTTTAATGTTAGACCAAAGTTTTATAGATTGACCAAAATGTTAAAGTGTGAACAAAGTTTTATAGTGTGACCACAATTTTATAGCGTGACCACAGTTTTGTGACAAAGCTTTTATAGTGTGACCAAAGATTTATAGCGTGACCAAAGTTGTATCGTGTGACAACAGAATTATAGTGTGACCAAAGTTGTATGACATCAGATTTATAGTGTGACCAAATTTGTATAACGTAAGAAAAAAATTATAGTGAGACCAAAATTGTAAAGTGTGACACAAGATTTACATTGTGACCAAAATTATATAGTGTGACAACAGATTTATAGTGTAACCAAAGTTGTTTTACAACAGATTTATAGTGTGATCAAATTTGTATAACGTAGGAAAAGATTTATAGTGAGACCAAAGTTGCATAGTGTTCCAAAAGGTTTATAGTGTAACCAAAATTTTAGTGTGACAAGCTATTTACAGTTAACAAAGTTGTATAGTATGACAAAAAGATTTATAGTATGACCAAAGTTGTAGTGTGAACAAAGTTGTAAAGTGTGACCTATGTATGTATGTATGCATGTATGTATGTATGCATGTATGTATGTATGTATGTATGTATGTATGTATGTATGTATGTATATATATATATATATATATATATATATATATATATATATATATATATATATATATATACATATATATATATATATATATATATATATGTATATATATATATATATTTAATATATATATATATATATGTATATATATATATATATATATATATATATATATATGTATATATATATATATATATATATATATATATATATATATATATATATATATATATATATATATATATATATATATACATATATATATATATATATATATATATATATATATATATATATATATATATATATATATATATATATATGTATATGCTCTCTATTTGATACAATTTGAAGGAAATTTAACTTCTTTTTGTCATTATTTCCTTTTTAAAAAGTAGAGGATCTGTAGTATCTCTGAAACCCCAGCAGTCAGTGGTCAGGCAGTTGCGGTTTAGGGATTTACTGTCTACCCTAGCGATTTGTGCAATAAATTAGCCCACCAATTAAAATGTCCATGTTACATACGACTGTATGTATTGAACCTAAACTGATCAATAGCATCTCAATCACCAAATTGAATTAGGAGAAAAATGAAATAGGCCTAGGCCTATCTTAAGTATCGTATCTGAAAACCAGTGTTAGACAACAGCCGGTTTTTTTTTTTGTAGCCTCTTTCAAATTTATTAAAATATTATAAATCAATGGATAAGATTGGAAGGATATTTTACCCCATGTTAACCAACGATTGTATGGATTGAGCATAAATATAATCTCAAACACCAAATTGAATGAAGAGAAAAAATATGTAATGTATATTAATATTCTTTCAATATCGTATTTCTATTTTCCAATATCTGAATTTTGAACCACTTCGCCTTTGTCTCGTTGTTTTTGAATGGGATAGGATACTCATTTTCACGGGGGTTTACCTATGCCTTTAACAGGTATTGCGTATATAAACTTATTCTTGACAGTGAGGTGAGGGCCATTGGTGATTGGAGAAAGTGTAGAACAAAGTCACCCAGATCTTATTAGTTTCCATACTAATTACATAAACTGGAGGCCTCTGCCTAATGTGCTCCTCCGCCTACATGCAGCAAATTTGCCCCAATTTTGTAAACAGTTATGTCCACATACAGAAAGGTTTTAGCTGTTTTCAGACACGTAAGCTAAAATGAGTTGATCTTTACAGAAAACCCCAAATACAAACATGACCTCTTCATTCAGAGACCACACTCCATCCATTAGGACTCATAAAGTGCATGCGGCATTAGTGTTATCTGAGTAGTATACGCCATAGCCACAGAAGCCACTACATGGCTGCCATACAGTATGAAAGTATAAGGATGTTTCAGTTGCTTCATGAAGTCACATGACTTTGTTTATATCGCCATTTTGTAGGTCAGACTGCCGTCTGTTGTACACTTATATACGTTTGCATCTTGTTATATAAGATTACTTTTGTAAGTAGTCTGCGGAATCTTGCTGTGGCGTTGCTTGAACTTAAGAAATAAACTGCAATTGCGAGGCCCATTGTTGGGTAATAACCAGCAAGCCCAAATAATTTGAAGAATAATGGGCGAGGCACAGCGTTTTGAAGTTTTTAGAATCCACTGATTAAGAGTATTTGGAAGGTAGTTTTTTTCTATAAAATGGTATTTTTTTTGAAAAAAATATTTCATCTGGCCAGTTCATTTTGACCAGCGCGTGTTTATATGCCCAGCACGTGTTTTACATGCCCAACGCTTGTTTTTTTATCATCAGCGCGTGCTAGCGCGTGTTGTAGATCGAGTCTGTTTGTTTTACGTGTAATGTGACTGAAATGATTTTCTTTCTGTTCTATAGTCTATAGTGGGTGGTTTTCTCATTTTTATGGCTCAAAACGCTTGAATAGCTTCTTTATGATAACTTTGCTATAATTTCCCCCTTGCCCAGACTGTTTGGGCGCATCCAACTAATATCCTGGGCAAGTTAATTTCAACCAACAGAAAAATTGAGGCACTCACGGTCCCGGAGTCCACTGATAGCCACTTCGGATTTGGACAGCCCGGCCCTACCAGAGAGCGTGACGTCATTCGCCCTATACTACGTGTAGGCCGAAGGCTGTCATTCTCCCTATACAATGTATAGGCCGAAGGCCGAGAGTCGAAACTCCTATATCTACAGTATTACAAAATCGTGATACTTTTTTAAGTCACCCACTCATGTTGGTTCCAAGTGAGGGCAGTAGCAAGTCAAGTTTTTCAAAAATAGAACACACCAAAGAAATGTGTAAATTAAATATTTTAGGGAAATTGTTGATTGAATTTTTTTTTGCAATCTATTTAATTTTATTGTTACTTTTTGTGCACTTTTAGTTCAATAAACCAATAATTTTTTAAGTCAATGATATAACAACTTTGATTTTGACGTCATCAATGGATCAAGTGCGAATTTTTTGTGACAAATCATGCACATAGTGCAGATACTTTTCGCGATACCGGTACGGTACGATGTCAATGTGTTTATTGTTCATTGTTTTACGCCTGAACATGGCAGATTAAAAGGTTAAAGCATTTTAAAGGAATTACTGCTTAACCTAATCGAAGTCGTTATGTATTACGCCTAGGCCTTAGCCTAGTTGGTGAAGGTCGGCCAACACCGTAGGCCTATTTAATGAATAACATTAGCTGGTTAGCGATAGGCCGGCCCTAGCCACCTGTACACCCCCGGTTCCGTAGTAATTGCAGTCTGCCTGTTTTTATTTTATAAAAGCTAGAAGTTCCCAGTCAGACATCTGTGATCCTAGAGATTTACAATGTAATATTAACTAAGGTGGATCTACACCTACTTATTGAAGTCTATAGGCTCGGGATTATCGGATAGTATGAAAAAGACTGAATAGCTACATTCTTGCAAGACTACATGCAAGTTAAAACTTGACTAACATTAACAAGAATTTAGGCTATAACTTGCTTCAAATTAGCTGCCCAAACCTACTTAATTCGCCTGGTGATTTGTTGTGTATACTGCTTGAATTTAAACAAAACTTGGAAAAGAATTCATGGATACTGGAAATGAAATAACCCATATTTGTGAAGGGAACATTATTTATGCCAAGCATAAGGTGAAGGCAAATAACTCACACACTAACTCTATGACACATGCAATCATTGTTACAGTTGGGCTTATTTTGTCAGGAAAAGCTATTAAATCTTATCAGTTTATGTGGTTCAACCGAATGAATTGGTAGTTTGCCATGGCCCATCTCAAACCTATGAACTTTCTGGTGTTGAAAAGGAACACATTAAACAGTTAAATAATTCATTTTTGTGTAGGGTAAAAAAAGTATTATTTGTAAATAATACAGAAAATATACATCAATTGACTCTAAATAACTGGTACAGGTTACATGAAATGGTGTGTAAATTCAGGTGTTTGAAACAGATCAACACATTATTCTGCTATTAACTTCTAAAAATCATTTCTATAAATTTTCATGTACACTTATGATAGGGGAATTGGGACTTCATTGTGGAGGTAACAAATTTACAAAAGAATAAGTAACAAGCTTTGACATCACAATTTTGATTTTCTGCAATGATCACCTGTATAAATTTAACTTTAACAACTGGTAATCAACTTTACAAACATTTCTGAGTTTCCTTATGAGGCATCTTCTGTGGATGAACGTACTGCCATAAGTCCTCCACTTATCACTACAACTTTAGCTGAAATCAGCAAACTTTGTGAAGTGATGTTGATGTTAGTATAGATATACCACAGTATGTTATTATTTCACAATATGAGTTTTAAGAAAGATACAGACATCAACTAAATCTTTGGTTCTTCCTATGCAGTCTAACAACTATAGATCCCAATGGTTGTAAAGCGTGGCTTATATTCAACTGAGTTAAGCCTAGTAAAAGTGTGATTTTTCATGTCTGTTTACTGCAAATAAAGCCTGGTCTGCTGGTTTTGATGTTAAATTTTTACCTGGGGTTTGTGTCTTTTTTTGGTTAGGCAGACAAAATTGTATGTATAAAAAGGGTACATTAAAATTACCATGTTATATCCTCATAACCTGATAATAGTACATTCCACTACCAAGAAAAATCATTATACATGTGCCTGGAGTTAGAAAACAATTGGGCAGGGTATTGTGTAACTACAAAATGATATACAGGTATTCAGCTCATTAATATCTGATACAAAATTAATTTACATTGCAAAAAATATTCATACTCTGTAGTACAGTCAATGATTTTTAACAATCATACAACATAAAAGTTGGAATACTATTGCACTGTAATAATTTGTTCATTGGATACCAAAGCAAAAACAAATGAGAGCAGAATTAAAGATTGCCTATCAATGAGAAGAGAAATTACATGAAGCAAAGTTTTCAAGTGGAGCTTTTTTATTTTCCCAACTTGAGAGCTTGAGAAACTTTTGCAAACAAATTGAAAGTAAGTTTAATAAGTAATACACATAGAATAAAAGATACAGGCTACAATGCAACATATAGGCCTATTCCAACGAATTTTATGATTATTTTTCAAGTTAAATTTTATGAATTTAGGGCTTGCAATTGTTAATAAATGATGTTGAGCAGGAAAATGTAAATGAAACTGAAACCTTAATAGTTTATTAGAATAAAAATAAAAGTAAAAAGTGAGAAATTGATCTACTGTATCTCTACCTATCTAAACAAGTTGGCACTTAACTTACTTTTACTTTGTTTTATACACACCTATCTGCCAGTTAATCAGTCTGTTTAGACTTTGTTTGATGGGTGTTTTGTTGTTAACCAACTATAAAACTAATTAGACCTTGGCCTATATTGGTCTCATGCTCATCCCATCCTAGCTAACAATTGTAATGCTGCGTTTCAAGCACTCATGGCCTTTTTATCATGACAGACATTTACAAGTCAATATCATGGTAATGTACATAGCCCTAACGTTATGCTACCAAATTGCAAGTGGTTTCACACAATGTAGGCCTAAGTTACACTAACGTTACTGTAGCAACACAATGGCCCATGATTACCCCGGCAACGCTTTTTGAAAACAATTAATCGCTGCATAAATGTCTGAATAAAATAAGATTTTCATCTACCTACTGTGGTGTAGCGGTTATCACACCTGTCTACAGACCACGAGGCCCTGGGTTCAAGCCTGGGTTGGGTAGACACGCCAGTGTACCACAACTGGTTATCAAAGGCCGTGGACATTGACTTGTTTGTCGATGTTATGTTTGTCCGTACGTCGTACCTGTGTTCTCGTCTTAAGCGTTTCGTGATAGCATTTGTACTATCATAACCGAATACGCAGGCGACGACCCGGTCATTGTAATTGTGTGTTCAACTCTCTCTCTCTCTCTAAGATTTTCAATGTACCGACATATCTACTGCCCTCACTTGGAACCAACATGGGTGGAGGACGAACCAAAAAGTATCACGCACTGTTGTAAAGGAGTTTCGACTCTCGGCCTTCGGCCTATATGAAATATAGGCCGAATGACGTCACGCTTTCTGGCCCTACCAAAGGAAAAAAAATTTACCCCCAAGCTTACCGACAATAAAGGAAACCTCCCTCCAGCAGTCCAGGCTCTATGAATAAATTAAAAACGTAGATTTTTCAGTTTGTCGGTGAATTTGATACAAGCCGCCTGGTGGGGCCAAATCTAATAAAAAGGGAAAAGTCGGTTATTTTGATGGAAAACTGTAAAAAGTTTGGCATCTTGGAGAAATTTCCGGATGTTTTGAGAAAAAACCCAGTGACCGTGACGTCATTCGTCCTATACTACGTATAGGCTGAAGACCGAGAGACGAAACTTCGTTTATGATGAGATGAAACGAGATGCGTTTATTGATGTGATGCCATACTTGTTCCAGCATGGTCAACGATGCGACCGGTGGACTATGCATGCGTAACGAGCCGAGTGACTGAGTCAAGGGCGTAGGAAGCGGGAGGGCTGGGGAGCTTTGGCCCCAAAGTCAACATTCAGGGGGGGCTAAGCTATTGTTTAGCCCCCCCTTCTTATATACGAAAAACCCCTTATAAGACTATTCATACCCACTTTAAATGATATAACTTTATAGGATATTGTCATATGTTCTAATTTCTTCGATTATTTCGAGAAAAAAGGTAATGCAATTTCGATGGAGACTTTATTACTTCTTAGCACCCTCATAATCATTTTGAGTTGATCGAAGCTGTATTAAACATAACATTTGCGTGCTACCGCAGACTCTGAGTGCGGGCAGCATAATTATTTTTCCCAGGACTGTTTGAATATAACTGTACATGTATAAAGAGAAAGAAATGCTTTTTCATAGAGAAAGAAGTGTTTTGTTATAGGCTGGACAACCCCTTATTTAAATTGATCCCGTGGGCTGACGGGATATACCTGAAAACAGCTTCTCCCATGTTCAGATATGTCAAAGAAGATTGTTTTATTAATGTAAGCTTGGACATTTTGAATAAACATGTTTTACAGACTAACACGTGTTTTTTCTTTTTGCGTATCTGCCTGGTCTCCTTTTCAGCTCCATGGCCTGGAGTCTACGATCGAATCCTTTTTGTAAAAAGTGATAGACCTATGCAAACATATCTATATATTTGAAACGGCCTCTTATTGGCTAGGCTTGGGGACCTCAACTTAAGCACAACTTGTGCCTTTTATGATGATTGTTAGCAAGTCTGTTAGAGTTCAAAAAAAAGATAACAAGAATGTCACTTTTTCATTCTTCTTTGGAAAAAAGAGAGAAAAAATGCCCAAAGCGCCAAACATGCCCAAGAAACCATGCCAAAAACGAGACTTCTGGGTGTGGATGGGGGTCGAGGTCCTTGAAAAATGAAAAATAAAGCTTCAGTCCCCCTCCTCCCTCCCCCTCCTCCCCCTTCCCCCCCTCCGCCACTGGACTGAGTGATAGCGTACCGGCTGGGCCGGGTGGAGAAAACGACAAGATACAATCAGATGATAGAGAGCGAGTTTTTTTAATATTTTACATTCCACTGAAAATTGCTGTTATAACATTTCCGTTTAGATTAAATAACATTGTGCAGACATGAAAACCAGCCAAGTTTCTTTTTAAGATTTTTAATTTTTTTCCAAGACGGGAACGATTACCACTATGAACAAAAGTCATAAATTGCAAAATGAACGTTGAATCATTTTGTCACTAGCTTAGGCCTACCACTTGCGTTGTTCCAGTTCTGCGAGATAATTTAAGATTAAATTGGCATAACTTTCAGATGTTGGCATGATTTCACCATAGAATAGGTCTGTTTATACTCAGTATACATTGGTTCTGGCGTACGTATGAAAATTTTGAATCGATTTTTGGCCAAATCTGGAATATACCGCATTGTTGGTCCTAACAAATTTTGAGGTAGGCCTAGGCCAAGGCAAAAAATTTATGTAATTCTGTTCACAATTTCAAGGTCAACATTGATAAATTCATTGATAAGTTGATTACTAACTCTGGGCGTCTCTGATTTTTTTTGTGTGTGTGGTGGTGGTTTTAGTTTGGGCTTTTTATGGGTAAATAACCCTTCTTAGCCCGTAATCTTGTCTTATGTTATGTTAGGCTATAATGTTAGACGTACTCGGGGGATATTTCCACCACGGGCTGCGGGCGAAGGCCTACTAGGCCTAGGTTAAATATCAATTTAGACAAAATGACAACTTTTTGGTCTAAGTGGAATATAAGTGGTATATATATATACATATATATATATATATATATATATATATATATATATATATATATATATATATATATATATATATATATATATATATATATATATATATATATATATATATATATATATATATATATATATATATATATATATATATATATATATATATATATATATATATATATATATATATATATATATATATATATATATATATATATATATATATATATATATATATATATATATATACATATATAAATATATATATATATATATATATATTATATATATATATATATATATATATATATATATATATATATATATATATATATATATATATATATATATATATATATGTATATATATATATATACACTTATATTCACTTAGACCAAAAAGTTGTCATTTTGTCTAAATTGATATTTAACCTAGGCCTAGTAGGCCTAACCCGCAGCCCGTGGTGGAAATATCCCAGTAGTATCTAACATTATACCTAACATAAGACAAGATTTATGGGCTGGGAAAAGATATTTATTACCCATAAAAGCCCAAACTAAAACCACCACCACACACACACACAAAATCAGAGACGCCCAGAGTTAGTAATCAACTTATCAATGAATTTATCAATGTTGACCTTGAAATTGTGAACAGAATTACATAAATTTTGCCTTGGCCTAGGCCTACCTCAAAATTTGTTAGACCAACAATGCGGTATATTCCAGATTTGGCCAAAAATCGATTCAAAATTTTCATACGTACGCCAGAACTAATGTATACTGATATAAACATACCTATTCTATGGTGAAAATCATGCTAACATCTGTTATGCTAATTTAATCTTAAATTATCTCGCAGAACTGGAACAACAAAGTGGGTGGAAACTAAGCTAGTGACAAATGATTCAATTCATTTTTGCAATTTATGACTTTGTTCATAATGGTAATCGTTCCCGTCTTGAAAAAATTAAAAATCTAAAAAGAAACTTGGCTGGTTTTCATGTCTGCACAATGTTATTTAATCTAAACGGAAATGTTATAACAACAATTTTCAGTGGAATGTAAAATATTAAAAAACTCGCTCTCTATCATCTGATTGTATCTTGTCGTTTTCTCCACCCGGCCCAGCCTGGTACATATCACTCAGTCCAGTGGCGGAGGGGGAGGAGGGGGAGGAGGAGGGGACTGAAGCTTTATTTTTTCAGGACCTCGACCCCATCCCACCCAGAAGTCTCGTTTTTGGCATGGTTTTTGGGCATGTTTGGCGCTTTGGCATTTTTCTCTCTTTTTCCAAGAAGAATGAAAAAGTGACATTCTTGTTATCTTTTTTTGAACTCTAACAGACTTGCTAACAGTCATCATAAAAGGCACAAGTTGTGCTTAGTTGAGGTCCCAAGCCTAGCCAATAAGAGGCAGTTTTCAAATATATAGATATGTTTGCATAGGTCTATCACTTTTACAAAAAGGATTCGATCGTAGACTCCAGGCCATGGAGCTGAAAAAGACCAGGCAGATACGCAAAAAGAAAAACATGCGTGTTAGTCTGTAAAACATGTTTATTCAAAATGTCCAAGCTACATTAATAAAACAATCTTCTTTGACATATCTGAACATGGGAGAAGCTGTTTTCAGGTATATCCCGTCAGCCCATGGGATCAATTTAAATAAGGGGTTGTCAGCCTATAACAAAACACTTCTTTTCTATGAAAAAGCATTTCTTTCTCTTTATACATGTACAGTTATATTCAAACAGTCCTGGGAAAAATAATTATGCTGCCCGCACTCAGAGTCTGCGGTAGCACGCAAATGTTATGTTTAATACAGCTCGATCAACTCCAAATGATTATGAGGGTGCTAAGAAGTAATAAAGTCTCCATCGAAATTGCATTACCTTTTTTTTCTCGAAATAATCGAAGAAATTAGAACATATGACAATATCCTATAAAGTTATATCATTTAAAGTGGGTATGAATAGTCTTATAAGGGGTTTTCGTATATAAGAAGGGGAGGGTGGGGCTAAACAACAGCTTAGCCCCTGAATGTTGACTTTGAAGGCTAAAGCTCCCAGCCCTCCCGCTTCCTACGCCCTTGACTCAGTCACTCGGCTCGTTACGCATGCATTGTCCACCGGTCGCATCGTTGACCATGCTGGAACAAGTATGGCATCACATCAATAAACGCATCTCGTTTCATCTCATCATAAACGAAGTTTCATCTCTCGGTCTTCAGCCTATACGTAGTAGAGGACGAATGACGTCACGGTTACTGGGTTTTTTCTCAAAAGATCCAGAAATTTCTCCAAGATGCCAAACTTTTCACAGTTTTCCATCAAAATAACCGACTTTTCCCTTTTTATTAGATTTGGCCCCACCAGGCGGCTTGTATCAAATTCACCGACAAACTGAAAAATCTACGTTTTTAATTTATTCATAGAGCCTGGACTGCTGGAGGGAGGTTTCCTTTATTGTCCGTAAGCTTGGGGGTATTTTTTGTTTCCTTTGGTAGGGCCAGAAAGCGTGACGTCATTCGGCCTATATTTCATATAGGCCGAAGGC
The DNA here is from genome assembly GCA_020152595.1 of Chiridota heheva. NCBI lineage: Eukaryota > Metazoa > Echinodermata > Holothuroidea > Apodida > Chiridotidae > Chiridota > Chiridota heheva. The sequence continues at coordinate 3,492,674 of JAIGNY010004072.1, forward strand.
CGAGAGTCGAAACTCCTTTACAACAGTGCGTGATACTTTTTGGTTCGTCCTCCACCCATGTTGGTTCCAAGTGAGGGCAGTAGATATGTCGGTACATTGAAAATCTTAGAGAGAGAGAGAGAGTTGAACACACAATTACAATGACCGGGTCGTCGCCTGCGTATTCGGTTATGATAGTACAAATGCTATCACGAAACGCTTAATACGACCCGGACGAGAACACAGGTACGACGTACGGACAAACATAACATCGACAAACAAGTCAATGTCCACGGCCTTTGATAACCAGTTGTGGTACACTGGCGTGTCTACCCAACCCAGGCTTGAACCCAGGGCCTCGTGGTCTGTAGACAGGTGTGATAACCGCTACACCACAGTAGGTAGATGAAAATCTTATTTTATTCAGACATTTATGCAGCGATTAATTGTTTTCAAAAAGCGTTGCCGGGGTAATCATGGGCCATTGTGTTGCTACAGTAACGTTAGTGTAACTTAGGCCTACATTGTGTGAAACCACTTGCAATTTGGTAGCATAACGTTAGGGCTATGTACATTACCATGATATTGACTTGTAAATGTCTGTCATGATAAAAAGGCCATGAGTGCTTGAAACGCAGCATTACAATTGTTAGCTAGGATGGGATGGGCATGAGACCAATATAGGCCAAGGTCTAATTAGTTTTATAGTTGGTTAACAACAAAACACCCATCAAACAAAGTCTAAACAGACTGATTAACTGGCAGATAGGTGTGTATAAAACAAAGTAAAAGTAAGTTAAGTGCCAACTTGTTTAGATAGGTAGAGATACAGTAGATCATTTTCTCACTTTTTTACTTTTATTTTTATTCTAATAAACTATTAAGGTTTTCAGTTTCATTTACATTTTCCTGCTCAACATCATTTATTAACAATTGCAAGCCCTAAATTCATAAAATTTTAACTTGAAAAATAATCATAAAATTCGTTGGAATAGGCCTATATGTTGCATTGTAGCCTGTATCTTTTATTCTATGTGTATTACTTATTAAACTTACTTTCAATTTCTGTGCAAAAGTTTCTCAAGCTCTCAAGTTGGGAAAATAAAAAAGCTCCACTTGAAAACTTTGCTTCATGTAATTTCTCTTCTCATTGATAGGCAATCTTTAATTCTGCTCTCATTTGTTTTTGCTTTGGTATCCAATGAACAAATTATTACAGTGCAATAGTATTCCAACTTTTATGTTGTATGATTGTTAAAAATCATTGACTGTACTACAGAGTATGAATATTTTTGCAATGTAAATTAATTTTGAATCAGATATTAATGAGCTGAATACCTGTATATCATTTTGTAGTTACACAATACCCTGCCCAATTGTTTTCTAACTCCAGGCACATGTATAATGATTTTTCTTGGTAGTGGAATGTACTATTATCAGGTTATGAGGATATAACATGGTAATTTTAATGTACCCTTTTTATACATACAATTTTGTCTGCCTAACCAAAAAAAGACACAAACCCCAGGTAAAAATTTAACATCAAAACCAGCAGACCAGGCTTTTATTTGCAGTAAACAGACATGAAAAATCACACTTTTACTAGGCTTAACTCAGTTGAATATAAGCCACGCTTTACAACCATTGGGATCTATAGTTGTTAGACTGCATAGGAAGAACCAAAGATTTAGTTGATGTCTGTATCTTTCTTAAAAACTCATATTGTGAAATAATAACATACTGTGGTATATCTATACCAACATCAACATCACTTCACAAAGTTTGCTGATTTCAGCTAAAGTTGTAGTGATAAGTGGAGGACTTATGGCAGTACGTTCATCCACAGAAGATGCCTCATAAGGAAACTCAGAAATGTTTGTAAAGTTGATTACCAGTTGTTAAAGTTAAATTTATACAGGTGATCATTGCAGAAAATCAAAATTGTGATGTCAAAGCTTGTTACTTATTCTTTTGTAAATTTGTTACCTCCACAATGAAGTCCCAATTCCCCTATCATAAGTGTACATGAAAATTTATAGAAATGATTTTTAGAAGTTAATAGCAGAATAATGTGTTGATCTGTTTCAAACACCTGAATTTACACACCATTTCATGTAACCTGTACCAGTTATTTAGAGTCAATTGATGTATATTTTCTGTATTATTTACAAATAATACTTTTACCCTACACAAAAATGAATTATTTAACTGTTTAATGTGTTCCTTTTCAACACCAGAAAGTTCATAGGTTTGAGATGGGCCATGGCAAACTACCAATTCATTCGGTTGAACCACATAAACTGATAAGATTTAATAGCTTTTCCTGACAAAATAAGCCCAACTGTAACAATGATTGCATGTGTCATAGAGTTAGTGTGTGAGTTATTTGCCTTCACCTTATGCTTGGCATAAATAATGTTCCCTTCACAAATATGGGTTATTTCATTTCCAGTATCCATGAATTCTTTTCAAGTTTTGTTTAAATTCAAGCAGTATACACAACAAATCACCAGGAATTAAGTAGGTTTGGGCAGCTAATTTGAAGCAAGTTATAGCCTAAATTCTTTGTTAATGTTAGTCAAGTTTTAACTTGCATGTAGTCTTGCAAGAATGTAGCTATTCAGTCTTTTTCATACTATCCGATAATCCCGAGCCTATAGACTTCAATAAGTAGGTGTAGATCCACCTTAGTTAATATTACATTGTAAATCTCTAGGATCACAGATGTCTGACTGGGAACTTCTAGCTTTTATAAAATAAAAACAGGCAGACTGCAATTACTACGGAACCGGGGGTGTACAGGTGGCTAGGGCCGGCCTATCGCTAACCAGCTAATGTTATTCATTAAATAGGCCTACGGTGTTGGCCGACCTTCACCAACTAGGCTAAGGCCTAGGCGTAATACATAACGACTTCAATTAGGTTAAGCAGTAATTCCTTTAAAATGCTTTAACCTTTTAATCTGCCATGTTCAGGCGTAAAACAATGAACAATAAACACATTGACATCGTACCGTACCGGTATCGCGAAAAGTATCTGCACTATGTGCATGATTTGTCACAAAAATTCGCACTTGATCCATTGATGACGTCAAAATCAAAGTTGTTATATCATTGATTTAAAAAATTATTGGTTTATTGAACTAAAAGTGCACAAAAAGTAACAATAAAATTAAATAGATTGCAAAAAAAATTTCAATCAACAATTTCCCTAAAATATTTAATTTACACATTTCTTTGGTGTGTTCTATTTTTGAAAAACTTGACTTGCTACTGCCCTCACTTGGAACCAACATGAGTGGGTGACTTAAAAAAGTATCACGATTTTGTAATACTGTAGGTATAGGAGTTTCGACTCTCGGCCTTTGGCCTATACATTGTATAGGGAGAATGACAGCCTTCGGCCTACACGTAGTATAGGGCGAATGACGTCACGCTCTCTGGTAGGGCCGGGCTGTCCAAATCCGAAGTGGCTATCAGTGGACTCCGGGACCGTGAGTGCCTCAATTTTTCTGTTGGTTGAAATTAACTTGCCCAGGATATTAGTTGGATGCGCCCAAACAGTCTGGGCAAGGGGGAAATTATAGCAAAGTTATCATAAAGAAGCTATTCAAGCGTTTTGAGCCATAAAAATGAGAAAACCACCCACTATAGACTATAGAACAGAAAGAAAATCATTTCAGTCACATTACACGTAAAACAAACAGACTCGATCTACAACACGCGCTAGCACGCGCTGATGATAAAAAAAACAAGCGTTGGGCATGTAAAACACGTGCTGGGCATATAAACACGCGCTGGTCAAAATGAACTGGCCAGATGAAATATTTTTTTTTAAATAAAATACCATTTTATAGAAAAAACTACCTTCCAAATACTCTTAATCAGTGGATTCTAAAAACTTCAAAACGCTGTGCCTCGCCCATTATTCTTCAAATTATTTGGGCTTGCCGGTTATTACCTAACAATGGGCTCGCAATTGCAGTTTATTTCTTAAGTTCAAGCAACGCCACAGCAAGATTCCGCAGACTACTTACAAAAGTAATCTTATATAACAAGATGCAAACGTATATAAGTGTACAACAGACGGCAGTCTGACCTACAAAATGGCGATATAAACAAAGTCATGTGACTTCATGAAGCAACTGAAACATCCTTATACTTTCATACTGTATGGCAGCCATGTAGTGGCTTCTGTGGCTATGGCGTATACTACTCAGATAACACTAATGTCGCATGCACTTTATGAGTCCTAATGGATGGAGTGTGGTCTCTTGAATGAAGAGGTCATGTTTGTATTTGGGGTTTTCTGTAAAGATCAACTCATTTTAGCTTACGTGTCTGAAAACAGCTAAAACCTTTCTGTATGTGGACATAACTGTTTACAAAATTGGGGCAAATTTGCTGCATGTAGGCGGAGGAGCACATTAGGCAGAGGCCTCCAGTTTATGTAATTAGTATGGAAACTAATAAGATCTAGTGACTTTGTTCTACACTTTCTCCAATCACCAATGGCCCCTCACCTTCACTGTCAAGAATAAGTATATATACGCAATACCTGTTAAAGGCATAGGGTAAACCCCCGTGAAAATGAGTATCCTATCCCATTCAAAAACAACGAGACAAAGGCGAAGTGGTTCAAAATTCAGATATTGGAAAATAGAAATACGATATTGAAAGAATATTAATATACATTACATATTTTTTCTCTTCATTCAATTTGGTGTTTGAGATTATATTTATGCTCAATCCATACAATCGTTGGTTAACATGGGGTAAAATATCCTTCCAATCTTATCCATTGATTTATAATATTTTAATAAATTTGAAAGAGGCTACAAAAAAAAAAAAAAAACCGGCTGTTGTCTAACACTGGTTTTCAGATACGATACTTAAGATAGGCCTAGGCCTATTTCATTTTTCTCCTAATTCAATTTGGTGATTGAGATGCTATTGATCAGTTTAGGTTCAATACATACAGTCGTATGTAACATGGACATTTTAATTGGTGGGCTAATTTATTGCACAAATCGCTAGGGTAGACAGTAAATCCCTAAACCGCAACTGCCTGACCACTGACTGCTGGGGTTTTCAGAGATACTACAGATCCTCTACTTTTTAAAAGGAAATAATGACAAAAAAGAAGTTAAATTTCCCTTCAAATTGTATCAAATAGAGAGCATATACATATATATATATATATATATATATATATATATATATATATATATATATATATATATATATATATATATATATATATATATATATATATATATACATATATATATATATATACATATATATATATATTAAAATATATATATATATATATACATATATATATATATATATATATATATATGTATATATATATATATATATATATATATATATATATATATATATATATATATATATAATATATATATATATATATATATATATATATATATATATATATATATATATATACATACATACATACATATATATATATATATATATATATATATATATACATACATACATACATACATACATACATGCATACATACATGCATGCATACATACATACATACATACATACATACATACATACATACATACATACATACATACATACATACATACATATATACATATATACATATATATATATATATATATATATATATATATATATATATATATATATATATATATATATATATATATATATATATATATATATATATATATATATATATATATATATATATATATATATATATATATATATATATATATATATATATATATATATATATATATATATATATATATATATATATATATATCTATCTAATAGTACTGAGTCTGAAATTTACTTGTGGAAGTCCGGGGAGAACCTCTACCAGAAACTGCTAAATAGGAAGAAAAGTATAGGCATGCTTTGGGTTAGGGGAAGTGGGGTGGGGAGGGGTCTGAAGAATAATTCCTGACAAGGCTAGCGAAGGGAAATTATAACAAAATTATCATAAAGAAGCTATTCAAGCGTTTTGAGCCATACAAATGAGAAAACCACCCACTATAGACTATAGAACAGAAAGAAAAACATTTTTCTTCTGAAAAATGTGGACCAAGATAAATGATTGGCCTACTTCAGCCATGTATCATATATTGATGTATGTCACCATATATTGATGTATGGCAATATTTATTTCTGATACAAAATCATTTTTTGAGAGAAAAAAGTCAAAATACATGATTACGCGCGGTCAAGCCTTAACATTTGGCGGGTATATGATTCGCGAAACCGGGGGTTCTTCATTGAGTTTGTACGTAAAATGACGTGGGAAAGGTGAGCGATGTAGAAAACTCCACCATTTTAGTCTAAAATTATACTGTGAATGATTGCGACCTCAAGTTAACCACTCTAATAAATTGGACACGGATACTCCTATATAAAAAGTTTTCGATCGCAATTTTTTCTTACACACTAAGTCAATGAGAGATGAATAACGAGAGTGCCGAATTTTAACTATGGTAAAATAAGAGGCGTTATACCAAAATCTTTAAAAATGTTCCATATTTCTCGTGATGAGTTCTTTGACTCGGGAGGTCTTTGATTTTTTTTTTTTTTTTTGTGGCGGTGGTAGTATTATTTTAGGTTTTTTATGGGGTGACTAACCCTTCTTAGCCCGTCATCTTGCTATGTTATCTTACCAAACCCATAATAAGGGGTTGCCTTGCAAAATTTAAAGGGCCAAATTTGGCGTAAGGTCTTTTGTCTTTTTAATCAGTAAACAGTAATATATACTTAGGTAAGACCTAAAGCAGCGCAAAATCAATTCTTGATGACAATGATGTCTATTTCATTTTGAGATCTAAGCTGAACAAAACATTCCCGAAAATTAAGAAAATAAAAAAGATGTTATTTTCTTGAAGTTTTGGCTCCGTGGTCTTTTACAGTAAGCTAAGCCTGCTTACGCGTAGGCTTGTTTACACAAGTTAGAGAAAGAGCAAAACGGGCATGAAAATTTAAGAAGCGTTTTCTATTTTTTTTAATGTTTTTTCTTGCGTAGGATTGGATTGCACTATTCAAGCATTGCAATTTTAACGTGAAGGACTGTTTTTCTTCGAAATTTGACCATTTATCGTTGTTTTTTTTCCTTCCAACTTTTACAAGTGCAACTGGAAACAAACTAAACTAATAGTTTTCAACGTACGCATGCATTAAATGGATAATTGAAGCGTATTTTCACACTATGCACAACGATCTAAAATACGCCCATTCAATGTGGGATCGGGACGCGTCTTTTTTTCCTGCAGCCCAGAATTGTCATTACAGATTTTTTTTCAGCCAATCATATACAAGAATGACGATGACGTAAATGAATATGAATATTCATATACAACTTATGACATATCGTCTCCCAAAATAATTTGGGACTTAGTAATTCCATGACCGCGAGTGAATAACATTACCTTGCCGGAAAACAATGGAAAAAAACCTGACACTACAGATATGGCACAATTTAAAATGTGCTACGAAGCGTTTCTTCTTTGAATACGAGGAAGTAGTTAACAATATCTCGATAAGTGGTGTTCTGAGTGAAGTTCTAACACTCGCTCCTTGTATGAAAATTAAGACATAATTTATAAAGTAGTAATTAAGCGACTTTTTCTTGCATTAAAGTTACAGCAGTGTTTGCACTATAGAGTATGGGAGTAACTATAGAATAACCTGCAAATTGAAAACTCCCTTTTTTAAGGTGGCGTGCGTAGTCGTAGTGAGTTTCATTGTTTGTTTTATTAGGCCCTAACTTCCTAAGTCCCATATTATTTTCCTTTTTGGACAAGAAGTTTCAAGTTTACACTGGGGAAGAGTGCAACATGCATCCTAGTTTCTGGATATGCCTTTGCAGTTTGCACCAAGATGACGTAATGACAGCCAAAAGTACTAGAAGTGGCTAATTTGAAGTTTTAAATCTTAGTCATTTTCACTCAATTAATTTGACAGTTGCGAAATTTGCTTTAAAAAAAGAAACTATACATTAATGGTAGCATATATATATACAGCAATTCAGATAGTGTCTGCCAACATACATGAATATGCAACGTTGAACATCCTTATGTTCAGGGACCGGATATGAGCATCACCATTGTTGTTTATTCTATGGCGCGTGATGATAAACTTGGAACTTGACCAAGTCGACCATACAAGTCGACGTTACAAGTCGACCACGCGCATTTGAACATCTGAAAGTGGATGGACCTTTTTTTATACATTTTCATATCGGAATCGGAAATTTCCGGAAATCTCATTTAGTAGTGTACAAAAGGCGGGTCCTGGCAAATTTTTTATGTCGTTTTAACGTCGTTTTTGTTTTCACTAATTAAGCTGGGGTTCTGGCGCACTTTTTATGTCGTTTTAACGTCGTTTTTGTTTTCACTAATTAAGCTGGGGTTCTGGCGCACTTTTTATGTCGTTTTTACGTAGTTTTTGTTATCACTAATTGGGCTGGGGTTCTGGCGCACTCTTTTATGTGGTTTTTACGTCGTTTTTGGTTTTCACTAATTAGGCTGGAGTTCTGGCGCAGTTTTTATGTCGTTTTTCTGGCGCACTTTTTACGCCGTTTTTTCTGACGCACTTTTTACGCCGTTTACATATATTTTTTGATTTCACAAATTGGGTCCCCTATCTTGAAAATTTTGACAGAAAAAGTTTTTTTTTTTCTCTCTTTTTTTTTCGTTTTACCTTCTTTTTTTTATATATAATATGTTTAGTCCCTGTAGCCAAAAGCCATAGTGGTGGGTGATTCACTCACAACCCAGCGCTTGGTATCGAGAGGTGACAACATTTTTTTATTCATTCGCATGCTATATATAATGTGGTGTTCGCTTCTCAATAGGTTCATACCATTTCGAAATGTCTTGCTGTCATATGTGCTTCTTTGTACTGCTGATGTCGTATATACATTTTTCACAACATACTTTTTAACGCCTTTTGCTTTTTGGATCTCACCTCCATCTTCAAGCACCTTTTGTTCGTGGTGCTGTGGAGCGGGTGGTCTGTCGGATAATCACTCGTTGTCTTAAAGGTGTGACTCAGAACTCATATTAGCATACACATCCTCGGTTGGATTTTAAGCGGAAGACTATCTGTATCTGTATAGAGAAGATTGCACCGCTCCCCATATTGCTCCTTCAGGTCGTTGTAATAAAAGTGTACATCAGATGTTTACTCAGGTCCAGGACACACATCCCAACGTAGACTGGTCAGTTAGGCATCAGCCGACGTTTGTGTATGTGAAGGGCGGCTAGATCATTATCAAATACCACATGCCTTGCAAACGCGGGGCTAGCTATCACCGGCGAAGCTTGTCATCTTCAGAGGCTCTCACGAGCTTGACGTCTACACGATTACGCAGATTTTCCATAGTCTTACCAAAGACGCTATTGTTCTTCAGCTTGTAAAGGTCCTTCTCAAAGCTGGTCTTGGTCTTCTTGCGAAGCTCTGTATTCATTCTGATGTAGGGCTCCATCCTTTTGCTTTAATCGTACCGAATTGCACGATGTATTTTTGTCAGCTTCATACCTAGAGAGAGGTAGAGTTGTAAATTTCGGTAGTGCACAACACAGCGCTTTTTATCACAGAGATTGGGAACCAACTGTTCAACATCAGCTGGCTAGCTTAGAAGCCCTTGCTGATAATCTGGCAGCCACTCGTTCGGAACCTTCATACGTTCCGAAGCAAGTGGGTATGCATTGTGGACGTCGTGTAGCTCTTGAGGATACTCAACGTCCATCTCGAGTATGTAACCCTTTTCTGCATTGGGTGAAAGCGTATCCAGCAGGAGCACTTCATCCACCCATTCAAACCCACCCGTGGGTAGTGCCTGACTCATCTCTCAACCATACAGGTTATTTGCGTCTAGGTATAGAATATTATAGTTGATTTCGTCATAGCCTGAGACGTAGGAGTTGTTGGCTTTAGCATAGCGCTTGGATACTATGGAAATACCACCTCTCACGCCTTTCTCGAAGAACAGATGCATGTCATAGTCGGTTAACACTTCCAATTCTACACCTGTATATTTCAATTCAAGAGTGCATCCCAGGATAATCCAGGGCTTGTATAATAGTGTGCTGGATCCAGACCATACTGCCGCAAGCAAGTCTTCCGAAATATCTCAAAGACATCAGCTAGTAGAAGCACATCAGTCCGCAGGTGTAGGTCGTGATAATACCCCATAGTATCACATTCGAATCTCCCCCCCCCACACACACACCTCCTGCGCATGTTGATAATCCTCATTGGAGATATATTCCTCCGTAAGCTTGCTATAGAAGGCATCTTGCGAAGGTAGGCACTCCCCAAACCGTTCCCAGGAATCATATACTCATAGGGATAAATTCCCTTACGCAATGACAAATGTCTCTTTTTATCATTCGGCTCATATTCAGTTGTGATACGGAAGTCAATAGAGTCGTTAGCCGCAACCAGCTTATCCAATGACGCCAGCAGGAATTTTGCGCAATTGATCAACCTTAACTGACCTAGAGAGAAGGATATACTTCTTCATGTTGTTGGGATGCAGGTTATCTTTCCTTCCACTTTGCTGATGGCTTGCATGATCAAATGCAAGCAGGTTATGTAACACAACTGGGATTGTGGTTGTTTTGGAGCTCAGGCGCAACTTCAGGTTGCAGGCATTGTGCGCAGCACCTCTGTACTTACCTGTGATATGGCAATGGTCGCGGACAGAGTCACCATGTAGAGGTTTTTTACATACATGACAATCATGTGCTGTCTGGTGTACACGCCAATCCTCTCTGGTGATTATCATAGGTCGAGGCCAGAACTGCTTTGGTTTTAGTTTCTTCCTGCTGCAAAGCCTCAAGGAGCTTTTCAGCTGCATTTTGTCCTCGATATACTACGGGTGGTTCTGTATGACCATCGCACCTTACCACAACATACCCATAGCTACACGCTTTGTGCTGTTGAGTCTTTTGGGTATTGGATTGCAAGGGATTGGATTCTGGACCATCTATCTTACAGGTGACTGACTCAAAATTTGCGTAGGTTATGTTGGGCGCTGAAAGCTGCTTCTGATGGTTCTGGAAGGATGGGGGCGGAGGGGTGGAGCTGGAGCCTCTATTCCTTCAAAATTTAAGCAGTCTTTTTGAAGGATAATTGCTGCATCTTTGTTAATCTTTCTTGGCTGGAAACAGAGCAGATCGGAGAGCCCAGCGAATGCAGTTATCATTACGCTTCTTCACATTGATGATAGTTTTTTTGGCTATAGGATCCGCCGCGTAGTGGCTGGTACCGGGCAATATTAAGCCAAAGGTCCTCCACTCTATCCACTATCCATCCTGACCCTCTCTGAGCCCATTCTTTAAGAGATTTTATCATGCGTGGGAAAGCGTTGTTGAGTGCTGCATCATTCTCATCCACTTGCAGGACATCCATCTGATGGCTGCGAAATACTGGATTTGTGAATTCTGTTTCTCCATCGACATTGTCCTTCTTCAGCCCCACTCTGAATGCTAACTGGAATTTTAACCCGCGAAGGGCTTCAACCTCTTCTGCTACCTTCCAGTTAATCGCGGGGCAAACATCGTCCAACAGGGCTAGTGGGTCAGCACCCAATCGGTGCCCATCTGCGATATTCATCTGCCAACTGCGGAGGTAATTGCCAATTGTACGAGGTGCCCGTCTGAATCTTGATGCAGGAACAGGTATTGGTGCAGGAACAGGTCTTTGCGCTATCGGAGCTGGAACATGCCTATGCGCTCTCGGAGCAGGAACTAGTCTGCGGGCTGGCATATACCTATGAGCGATGATGGCATTTATGCAGTCGTTTTTAATATGATTTCCTCTTTTGCCTGATGGGTCATCAAGGAGGATATTGTTTTGAACCACATAGTTTCTCAACGCCTCGACTTTCTCTCTCTATCTCTCTCACTTCTAAGTTCAGTTCTATTTAGGTTATTCATCATACACTACTATAGTATGTTATTTCTCTAATAGGTTATCGTATCAGAGTAGTGTGGCTATGATCGCACCAGATTTGTATACTATGGTATATTTGATCTCTAATAGGTTGTCGTATCAGAGCAGTGTACTATATTACGCACCGGGTTTGTATACTATGGTATGTTATGTCTCTCATAGGTTGTCGCACCAGATTTGTATACTAAAATATGTTATATCTCTAATAGGACGTCACACTAAATTTGTATACTATGATACGCCATATCTCTAAAAGGGTGTTGCAAGAGAATGGTCATTTAAGTTCGGCAAGCACTTTTTAAAAGTTTATACGAAGTTGTTTTTCAATGCGTAGCATCTTTTCAATAACCTTTTTACCAGCACAACCACGGCAAAGTTTTGTCTGAAAATAAACACTAACCCCACACTTGCGGCATGATACTATTGGACGTTTACCATTTCTAATCACTACTCGATGCTGCCAGCATTGATCATACATAGCAGGTCTTCCACATGTTTCTTACCAAGCGGTAGCCAACTACACTTGTTCTCTGCATGTACTGACATCATATATCGTTATAATACCCTATCTCTAATTGCATGTTGCATTATTTCTTATTTGGTGGAAGCTCGGTGTTGTGAGGAACGATCAGCAACTCTTCACGGACAAATCCACGACCCGGCCCATCTTGAAGATAGTATAGGACAGGCTCTCCATGCTTTGTAACAGACCGTCCTATGCGATGAACATTGACAGACCACACGGGGTCTGTAGCACGACGTCGACCTCCTTCCAGCTAACCTGGTTGGTATAGATAACGCATTACAACATCGATAGGTACGTTTTACTCCTCCAAGCCAACAGGGTGATCAGTTGGAGATGCTTGTTTCTGTTTCACCATTTTAGCTTTGATAGCATTGACAGGCTTCTTTGCGATCAGTCGTGTGACTTCGTTGTTCAAAGTTGAAACAACGGCAGGTAGTCTCTCTACCCATTCTCTCGATCTCTCTCCCTTAGGCAATTTCATTTTCTGAGCATACTGATGTCCGAACAACCGTTCTGCTGGTGTATGATTAAACCGCTCTGCAAAAGCTTGATCACGGTGAACGTCTGGGATTCCACGTCTCACCTCAACATTATGCGTCTTCTTCAATGTATCAGTTACAGAACCCATGAACTCACGCCCTGGATCCACTTAAAGTAGTTTCGGTCAATCGAGTGGACTACGGTTATAGATGCGGGTAAATGCAGAAGCAACCTCTGTTGAGTACTTCGAACTTAAAGGCTCAGCATCTTTATACCGACTGGCAGCATCTACCACAACTAATGTATATCTATAAGTCTTGCGTCCAACTTTGTCATGCGGTAGAAACAAGAGGTCGGCTTGCTGGACTTGATTTGGTGTAGAAATGTCAAACTTAGGTCATGGTATATAGCGAGGAGGAGGTAGGTAGATCTGCCACATAGCCTGCTTCTTTAGCCAAGCCCGGCATTCATCTTCAGACACCTTTGCAGCTTTTGCAAGTTTTCTTTATAGCTAGAATTCCTCTCCAATACCCCTGAGGACTATAGTATATCTCGGCTAGTTCCATCTTATATTAGACATATGACATTGGAATTCAATATGGCAATGAATTACGGAAAGAAACTAGGGCCAACACGAAGGACGCGCACAGGTCTGGGTGTGAAAGGTGTACGCACAACTCATCAAGTTACTCTTCATACCCCAACGGTCACAGCAGGTAATCACGTGATTGTCAAATTCTCGAAGCTGCAGCACCATAATGTCATTGTCTCAGGCACGGTCAGACTGGCCTTCAACATCACTCTGAATAGCACAGATGTCAATCGCACTATTGTCAACAACATAGGCCGCAACATTATGAGCAAAGTAGAGGTAAAACGTAGAGGTGAGGTTGTCATGATTTTGGACAGCGCAGATGTGTTCGACAACTATGCAGACCTATGGCTCTCCTCTAGTACGAGACTTAACGGCTACTACCAGAGCATAAGCAGAGAAAATTGTATGAAAGTTCGTGTAGGTGCTGGTGATAAAGCTACTAATAGCAAAGGTGACAACGCGATTGCTAAAGCTTTTGGTAATAGATTTGCTACACCATTAGATTTTAGTCTCTTGAGTTGCCACGCCCCATTTCACCCATCAGGTCTGCACGATTGGTTTTGATACACTATATACTTTGCGCCTAACGAGAAGGTTATCATTGCAAACAATGACACCAACGCTTCTTACACTCTGACGAACCAGACTCTGGAATTTTATGTTGTGAATCAAGCGAGCCTTGCAGCAAAGATCCAAAATAAAATGTTGAATGAGTACCCGGTAAACTATACAGATATACACAGGTACCGGAGAGAAATGCTAGACCTCACTAGCTTTGTGTGGACTATCCCTTTGAATTTACCTCGACACAGTATCAGTGAGTGGTGTTGTCCTGTTGTTCGTCAAACCAGTTGATGATGGCGGATTTGCACGAAAACCTGAGACTTTTATGAACCCCGTTATTACTAAGGTTAGTGTAACCATTGAAGGTGTTCCTAACCAGCTATATGCCCAAGACGTTCTCCCATACCAGCACTGGGGCGAGGCAAAAAAGGTATTCGGCTCAGGTAGATTGTCCATGGGCGAGGGCCTCAATCCCGAGGTAGGCTTATTAGTTAAGGAGATCGGTCTAAATACTATCGATTTATCAGCATATCTCCAAAAACACTACGCACTTGTTCTTGATCTGCGCAGCACCAATGATGATGCTCTACATGGTAACGGCCGCAAGCTGGATAACGGCAGTGTAGGCGTGACTCTGGAGATCAACCGCACTCCTGCAGCTGTAGGTACAGTGATTATGTACTACTTCGTTCTCTCAAATAAATAACTGGTTATCAAGAACGGTCGCCTAGCCAGAGTGTGGAGTTAGATGTAAAAACTATATAAAAAAATGGACTTACCAAGAGATCCCCACTCTGCGATTATTTGCGGTAAAACAGGCTTTGGAAAGACACAGTATGTGTTGAACCTCTTTGAAACCAGCTAGTATGCCCCACCTGGTCATGCAATCAAAGATACTTACAACGCGAGTCCCTTTCTGACACTTGCAATGTCTTCTTTGTAGATCCCTCTGGTGATAAATTGCAAAAATGTATTGAAATCATAAGCAAGCTCTACCAAGGTATACCTACTCTCTGCATATTCGATGATTGTTCTGCAGAAAATGACCTTGTGAAAAAGAAGAGGGCATTATCAAATTTAGCTTTTTCAGGTAGACATCATCAGCACTCGCTATGGGTGTTAACTCAAAAATGGAGCTTGGTTGTTACTGATGTACGTGAAAAGGCTGAGTGGGTTGCTTTATTCCACTGCAAGTCAGCTCGTTGCTTTGATCTAGTTATGATAGAAAACATTGGCATTCCACAAGAAAAGTGGCAAGAAATCCGTGATGAGCTATCAAGTACAAAGTATGCTAAACTTGTGTTAAAAAGTGGACCACCTTTTGAGCACACAATTGAGTAATTAATGCTTAGTAATAGTTCAGTAATGCTTAGTAATAGTTCAGTAATGCTTAGTAATAGTTCAGTAATGCTTAGTAATAGTTCAGTAATGCTTAGTAATGCTTAGTAATAGTTAAGTAATGTTTAGTAATAATTCAGTAATGCTCAGTAAGAGTTCAGTAATGCTTAGTAATAGTTCAGTAATGCTTAGTAATAGTTCAGTAAAGCTTAGTAATAGTTTAGTAATGCTCAGTAATAGTTCAGTAATGCTTAGTAATAGTTAAGTAATGCTCAGTAATAGTAAAGTAATGCTCAATAATAGTTAAGTAATGCGTAGTAATAGTTAAGTAATGCTTAATAATACCTAATTAGTGCTTAGTAATAGCTAAGTGATATCCAGCGATAACACCATGATTAACACAGCATCAATGATAATCATACTTGCACTACACCTGTGGTATATTTATCCCATCTATTGCGTGTTCGTAGAGTGATAATAAATATCGATAGTCTTATAGAATCACTAAGTGAGCCATCGCAAGAGCCATCATAAGATAACCATTGCAAGCAGATAGCTGTCATTATCCATGGAGGCATGACCATGAACTATTTAAGGAAGCATATTTCATCTCAACAACTTGAAGAGATGTCGGGGGCAGATGTGGAACGATTACATGCTGTATATGAGGCCCGTCTTGGTGATTAAATGACTGAAAGCTTGGGGAAAACATGAATAAATTTATATGCACGTGCAGCAGCCAGTATATTCAACATTGACAATGAGCATGCCCTTGCTACAGACCTTGGAGAAGATCCCTTTATAAACACTGCATTAAGAAGTATTCGTTGCAGACAATTTCATAAATGGGGATTCTGGATTGCACCAGCAAGTATGGTTCTTGCAACTGGGCGCCATATTGACTATACGAAAACAAATGATATAAACAATGGAAATACAGGGGTTAAAAACCCCAAGAGGGTGGAAGCCGGGAAACGTGCTGCGGAGACACGCAAGACAACACATCGGATAACGATGAATGTCCCGCATTCAAAGGAGATCGAGCGCTTTAAAAGAGAACTTCGGTAAATGAAGAAGCCCCAGCGGGTAGCCGCTGCAGTGACAAACCCACCTAGGGCCTCTTGAGATATTTGGTGGGGTGTACTAGCTGCTGCCGCTGTCGTAGTTGCTTCTGCTGCTGTCGTTTTAGCTCAAAATAGCCATACACCTAGTCCCCCACACCCAGTCCCCCAGTCCTGAAAACCAATTGTACATAACTGCAGATGGTTATATATACTAGACAATGACGCAACCTACCCAAGTTATGAAATCCCTGTACCAGGGGGGAATAGCTTTACTAGCCACGGGCTATGCAGTCCTAGGAAGTGCTGTTATGAAAAGCTAGTCTCCCCACACCCAGTCCCCATGCCTGAAAACCAATTGAACATAACTGCAGATGGTTATATATACTGGACAATGACGCAGCCTACCCAAGTTATCAATTTCCTGTACCAGGGGGAATAGCTTTACTAGCCACGGGTTATGCAGTCCTAGGAAGTGCTGTTATGAAAAGCTTGAAGCCACCACCCTCATTAGGATGAAAGCTCGCAATGTAGCACTCCCTACAAAACCGAGAGTTGACTTTTGTTGCAATTGCTATGATTGGAATGGGCTCTGCTTATTTCTTGTTAAATTGAAGTTAAAGTCCATGATATAATAACAATGGGGGATATACTAATGGATGATTTTGGTCGAAGGGATGACCTGGCTGATAACCCGAACTTGAATAATTTCCTTCCCGATGTACCTACTGCGGCTGAAACTAGCGGTGGTGGGTTTGATCTGTCAATAGAAGAACAACAA
>JAIGNY010004072.1:3517500-3544516 GCA_020152595.1 Chiridota heheva
ATTTAGGCCCTTGCATTGGCACTTTGGCAGTTGTGACCAAGCTAGGCCTAGGAAGTAAGGAGGGGGAGGGCTATTACTAGGGCCTAACACTGTATTATGATCCGAATTTGTTACCCACCTTAACGAAGTCAGACAGAATTATGTAAAAAAGTCAATTTTCATGATGAGTACAGAGTAGGCATATGAAGTTGAGAGAAACATAAGGTGTAGATCATGGGGCCATGTTTCAAATACCTTGTAGAACCCTATTCCATTGATTGCTTACTCAGTCAGACCAAGATTTGAATAGTACCTGCATAAAACTTAAACTAGACCCAGTACTATTGAGTCACCCCACAAAATAATTTGCGACATAGGCGCCTACCGGCAGTTGACCACATCAATTATTACATAACAGAACTACAGCAGACAAAAACTGATCCAAGTTCAGAGTTATGTGAAAATTATTAAGTCATCTTTGATATCAAAAACAAAACTTTTTCTGTGTCACTTTCTGAAAATATCTTGCAGACACAATGCAGGCTGCACAGTTACAAAAGAGTATGACCCTTAACATTGCATTGTGGTACTGTTAATGAATGTTAATTATTTGCTACTTTTTCGCAACTTATTTTGTCAAAGATGTGCCAATTTATTTTTGGATTACAGAGAAAACACAAAAACCATAATATAAAACTGATATTGGTTTTGAACATAAGTTTCCAATGCCCAATCATACATTATATATTTATTTTATACCACGCCTTGATATAGAAAGTTTATGAAATGAATAACTAGTGTAAATTACAACAAAATGTTTTTTTGTTTCAAAAACAATTTTATTACAATTCTCGCATGTTGAAAAGTTAAGTACATAGGTGGAGCTGTTTTTAAGAGTTGATTTGAAGCATATTCTTTATCTATATGGCTATACCAGTATAGAACATAATGCCGAAATACAGGTACAGTAACATGTTTTTTTTTTTTCTTTCTGAGCGAGGAACAAGTTACATTACTATACACTGTTTTGATGTTCTTGTTCTTAGGTCTTGTTCTTACAATCAGAACTGATATCATTTGAAAAATTATATGCGTTGTTCTACATTGCAGAGTTATGATTATTTCATGCTTTCACAGATAAACCGATCTTATAGTAAATGAAGATCTGAAAAACGTTTTTGTTTCTTCAGCAATACTGAGATAGACAACAAATTTTGTTCACCCTGTTGATTCTCAGTTTGACCCTTCACATGTAGATACAGTATTCGTAGATTAAAATAGTATAAATTGGGTGTAGTTGGTTCCATATGGAGTGTTACTCTCTTTAATAGATATTCCTCTTATTATATTGCAGTCATTTTTCTCACCTTCATACATTCATTCAAGAAAGCTATCAATTGATTTCACAAATTGCTTTCATGCATGTTGCTTCAAGGCTCCTATACTGTATATCTAGAAATAACAAATCATTTTCATTTCAGAACAGTGTATATTAGGGCAAAAAAGATTTAAGATTCTACAAATCACTGATTTATGCAGCCCAGAATGCAAGAAGGGTCAATGTTTAGATTGTTAAAATGTTGTCTTGTTTACTTGAAATTACTCTTTGTGCTACTTGCAAAAATGTTTGAATTCTGCTTCTGCTCAAACACTAATATGGAGCTCAAAACTTCTATTAAAAACACATTTGGTCAAAATTATTTGTATAGCAAAACCTTAATGATTTGTATAGCAAAACCATCATTAGTTTTTACCTCACATGTTATCTTTTCATTCATAATCTACAGTATCATTTGATGTTAAACTTGTTTTCGAATATTCCTCAGTTGTTTGAGAGGAACAGTGCACAACTACTGCAGCATCACATTGTCTTGATATTTACTTATCACTTCCTTTTACTTTCCCTCAAAGATTGTGGCAGAGCAACAGAGAAATCAAATAAGTACTATATTTCTAAAAGAAAAAATTTGCTCAAATAAGTGCAGTTATCAGGACTACAGTAGATCCGTATTACCCATCAGTCATTTAGGTTGCATGGAAGCTACAGCAACACCAACTGAAGAAGAATGCTGTGACTGACAGTTATACAGCATCGAATGATGTCTCCATCCATCCTGGGTTTTTTTTACAGCATACTACATACATGATAAAATGAAACACGTGTTGCTAGATGTGAAATATTGTTTCCTGAGATGATTCTTTCATATTATATTTTTCTATGTTTTACCTGCAGTAATGAATTTTATCAGGACATTTTGATATTGGAGCAGTGTTAGACATGAATATGGGTGCCACAATATTTTTGCATCAACAGAAAAGGTAAACAAGATGCAGATAATTTAATGTCGTATGCAAACTCATTATCGGTCCTTTAAAAAACTCAGCTTTATTAGAAAAATTAAAGTGCCATGTAACTGTTTAATGGTTAATAATTACCATCTTTACCAATAATGTTATCATTATAAAACAATAATTAATTTGTATATTGCAAAATTACATTTAGCATTTCTATGTGCTGTTCAAAGGTAAATGATGGGGAGGAGCAGGAAAATAAGTATAACTTTTTAAGGATTCTTTTAGAATATATTGATGATTTTTCTCTCCATTTTCTGACACCAGGGTAAGGCATTGATAGATTTGTTGATATCGAATAGTCTTTTATTTGTAGCACTTAATAGACACATACTTCGAAAGGCTGTTATAAAAGACTACTGACATCTAGAACATTTACCCTATAATTTGGTGCAAGAAAATATTGACAAGGAAGTCTAGTTAAAAAAACATATCAAGTTTCAGACAAACAGTAGCAAATTAAATTTTGAGCTTTATCAGGGTATGTATAATATGTGATGTAATGCAGTATGATATAAAATATTTGTATAGTGTAATACATTGTCTTTTTGCTCTATTGATCAGAGAATTTATTTTTCACTGTGGGATATGGCCAAGAAAAAACAAAGCTAGTTGCTCTCTTTAAAACTATTCTAGATTACAATTTTGAAGAGAAAAAAACAGGAAATGAAGGGCAGTCTCACTCACGAGACAACCAACACTTTGTATTTGTGTGAACAATAATTGGTTGTGTTATTTCACAAGCTTTAAAATACTCAATTTAAAAACTAAAATTAATTTACAATATTAACTGATGTCTGGTCCTTTAAAGCAAACATATAAAGCTTGCTCAGATATAAAGTAGTCCAAATCAAAGTTTAAAAGTCTACGAATGGGTAGGTAAAAAGCTTTATGTAGTTCTTTATATTTCCTTCCTAAATTTCAGTTCTTGAAAATGAGGACAAAGTCTATTCCTGCTAGATTATGGTTAAGGGTACAGCCAAACTTAAAAACATTTGGTTAAAATACCTCTCCATCTTTCAAAAAAATGTGTGACAATGAATTACAAAACAAAACAAAGGGGTTACATAAAGCGATAGGAACTTCCACCCACTCATACATCAGAAGAGGAACATAAAAGAGGAACAAAAATTTGCCTATTGTGGCCTGAAAATTCAAAATTGCTCTAAAATGGTCAACTGATTTTATTGTTGCTCTTTTCCATGGATTTTAAAACAGTTTAGCATAAGTTGCTCCTTCTTTAAAACACTTATACATATGAAAAGTTTAATGCATTGCTTATGTTGTGAAGTGCAAATTTGTTATGATTGTATAATTATTCATGCAATTGTGCTGGAGCGCCACCGTTTGCTCTGAGTTTTCTGCGTAGTGAGATTGACCTTTGTGAGATGCAGTGTGTAAACAAACAGTGCCATGTGGACAAAAGGCCTACTGTACTTGTCAACAGGATATCTATATTTAGGCAGCATCCTGACCCCGTCATTGTAATTGTGTGTTCACTCGTCGTCGTCGTCGTCGGTTTTCAGTGTGCTGGCTGTAGTCATTGCATGAGGACCTATACCGGTTGCCAGGAGCTCCGGACTTTAAGATACAAGTTCGTCCTCCCTTTTTGTGAGCTATATTTCAACTAAATTTGTCAATTCCCATAATCAAATGTATCCCTAGTAATTCTTTATTGTGTTTAACTGTATTGATAACACTTGCTATGTTTGTAGAGTGACTTTTGACAAGTTTTCGTAAGTTTGCAAGTTGCAACTTTAATCAAGATGGCGCCACCATTGGCTGAAATTAATATTACGTTACGTTAACAATAGTGTGGTTTACTGTGAAAGTAAACTGGTTTGTCAGCATTGCAGATGGAGTATAAGCTCTGTGACATTGGTAGATGTGGAGTGTAAAGAAAATTGCGGTTGTACAGCATCGGCATTGCAGATGGTAGTATTCGGGCTCTCTGACATTGATATTTATGCTGCTAGGCAAATCATAATATCTATTGCAGTAATAAGTGTAGCAAGTAAAGGAATATTTCGAGCGTATGAAAGAATAATTCCAGTTCTATTCAACAGCATAGCGATGTCCCAAGCATAGCGATCTCGAGTGAAAGTCAAAGGATTGTGGATTGGAAGAGAATCTTGTTGTGTACCATGTAATTTTTAGGCCCTGTATTGTGAATTTAGATATTTATTAGGAAATGAGATATGACGTCTCATTCAGAAAGATGATGTGCTGGATAACCTCTCTCTCTTTTACTAGGCCTGTGATTATCATATTGTTGATGGTATTGAAAATGTATTGATTAAATTGATTATTTTCATTTGTATTTTGTTACTATGCATATACAGTATATTATGAAAGTGGTTCAGGTTGTTCAATAGAATATAGGCCACCTGTACTGTGACAGTTTAGAAGATGAAATTGAGTACAGCGTATTCTTAAGTGTTTGTAAGAATATAGGTTATGTGTACTAGTAATGAGTCGGGAGACATTGATTTATTCAATTAGGGACACCTGTCTGTACCAGTGTTATTCTTTGTTATAGTATTGATTGTTATTGTTGTTTTTCATTGTGTCATATATAATGAAATTGTCCAAGGGTATTGTGGCTTATTTTGGATTAGCTGGTCCCAGTAAGGGTGGAATAGGAATCCAGAGTGAAGACAAGCGTCCTTGCTGTCTTGGGATTATTTTTTGTCAACAAAATAATGAGTTGGTTTGGGTGTTTTCTGTGTACAGCTGTGTTGAACTGCAGGTCATTGGTCTATCTTTTTTTATTATTAGGAAAGGCATGTGTTTCCGGTGTTGAGTTAGTAGCCGAGGAATGTGTAACATGTAACTAATCAAGTTCTCAATAAGTGTTTTGGTATCATGCATAAAGATAAAGAGTATTTTGTTAAGATGTTATTACATACTGTGTATGTGGGATATTGGAAGTTGGTTTCATTCAAAGTTATGTACTTGTACTTTCAAGTTTTTGTGTGTACAGCAGTCATTTTTGCACCGTAGATCCCAACCAGCGATACTCCTTGCCACCCCAGGGGATACTCCCCATCCCCACAGCTTATTTCACTTATTTGTGATGAAGTTAAAACAAGATTTACATTTGAACCAAAACTTTTCTTAAGTGTTATGTGAATGTATGTATTTGTGTACCATTTATCTCCTAATTATTCATCTATAAAATTATCTGCCTCAAACAAGGATAGACATACCAGTTTTGTATGTATTTTGTGTTTTAGGTTACTGTAGATCTGATGGAGCCACTTTTTTTAATTGAAATAGCAGACAGGCTTATTGTAACAGACCTGCAAGGTACGCGTGAATGTCCTGCATTCGCAAAGTAATGTGTTCTGTAACACTAAACCAATCCAATAATTTGGGGACTGGTTGGGGACTCTCTAGTACTATGGTGGTGTCACATTTGGTTATTTATTGGATTATACCACCCATGTGAAGCCTTACATAAGACCCTGTATTAAACATTCAGCCTTTCCTGAAAATCCTGAAAACGGTTAATCCACACAGAAGAGGGAATGGAATTGGTGAATGGAAAATTTGCAGTGAATTAAAATAACTTTATTTCTGTTTGGAACTTGGAAGCACCTTGGATCATTTAGATTATCTTCAAGCACATCCAGATGAAAACAGTATCACAACATTGACAGTTAGTGACAAGGAGACGCGGCACAGCCCTCTGACTAAATCACTCCGCTCGGGCCTTTCCCTTTATTGTTTGCGATAGGTTGCCCAGCCCTCATTATACTGCTTTAATATTATAGGTTATCTGAGCGCCCGTGGTGGGGACTGCTCCTAAGCGTTGTTATATATACCCCTTACATGCGACTATTCATGAACTTCTATTAGTCAAGAATTTTATTCTCCAATGGATTGCTTAGTGACCGTGCCTTTCACGTCCCACCCTATTCACTCCCAACTGACAGTTTGTTCCACATTGCACAGAAGAACCACTTGAATTCATAACAGACAGACAGACTTATTTAAAACTGGAATGGTAATTAAACCAAGTTTGGAGTTCCATGTTAAACGTATGAGTTATAAATGTTTCAGAGGTAAACATTCCTACCAGGTGTGTAACAACATGTTTGGTAAGGAGCAGAGGAGCAGAGACGTCACTCTAAGGGGATCGTGCGGGGATGGGGTGCCTCCCAAAATGGGACACCAGTTGGAAAATTGACATGGCAGTTTGAAATCCAACCATTCCTCTTCGGGAACCCCTAATAAATTCACCCAATTGGGAAACTGATGCCTCACCCCCCCCCCCCTCTCCCTATTACCACCACCACCCTTCAGAAGACCCTGAGCTCAATCAGAATACCCCGGTGATGTCCTTGGTAAGGAGACACAAGTGACTTGGAGGTACAAGTGCCAGCATACTAGGTTGTGCTTCTATTCCCAGGGTCTCTAACCAATGAGGTACCACTTTTAATGGGTAAACCTCCATACTATGACAGTGATTAAACTGTTTGCGTACATCTCAACATAAATGTACGTAGCACAAGCAATGTCATATCGCAAATACCGAACACAATATCCTCCGTGGACGATAGCTGAGCCACTGATTGTGGCGTAGCCAGCTTTAAAAAAGTGAGGGGTCCTAGATCTCCTCCAAAGACAAAAGTGAAATTTATATGAACAAAAATTATCCCAAATTCTTAAAATTTCCATCGAAAAGTGAGGGTTCCTTACCCTCCCCATGCACCCCGTGGCTATACCACTGACTAATGCAGCGCAAATTAATATTTTTCCCAAGTTATTTTGGAAACCTGCCACTTCACTGTAATGTGTTCTAAATGATTCAACAAGGGGGTTTTCATTAAACAGTGCTGGACCTGTGGGGTGGTATGTGGTCAAAAATGTCAAAAACTTTTGCCAGAAAATATCGAAAAAGGAATAGATATATATAACAATTATTTTCCAGGCGAAATATGAAAGCTGTTTTAGGGCCCCAGAACCCCTTCCACTAAATTTAAGAAAATTTTGTTTGATTGTTGGCTGATAGAAATTACACAACTACAAATTGACCAAATTTGTAATAAATGCTACCTCATATTATTAAATGAGGTCAAATGGTCGAAAAATACTTATGGGGCCTATTCATCTATCTGAGCTTGACATTTATAAACATTGGGAGTTATCAGCTTTTAACGCTAAAGCTGATATGACGGGTACACATCTCGATATCAGGTATGAAATTACTCTTATAAATCACAAAATAAACTCTTTTTCGTGATATACAATCGAATCTATGCGTATTTTGTAAACCTCTAGCGTTTATTTCCCCTCCAACAGCATCAGTTGTTCTTGAGAGGCAGGAGCGCTGTAGATCGACCATTGGTTTTGTACATTCGTTTTACGGCCATACACTCACTGCGCATGCGTTACAATCATGGCGTCCAATTCAAGCCGACAGCGGGTCTAATCGAATTGGGATAGAACTTATCTTAGGTTCTTGGCTTGTGATTTGTCCTGAGATGAATTTAAAATTATTTTGTTTATTTTTTGAACAACATTTGGTTTTACTTCACTAATTGGTAAGTTGGCTTTTTTGTGATTTTCATCATTATCTGTATCGGTCAGTTGTCAATTTTATTATGTTTTTTTATCTTTCATAGGCTGTTGTGCGAAACGTAGTACTCACATTGTGACATAAAACAATGTCGTTAATTCTTAAAAGTCGTATCTTTTATCGTGCACTCATACGATAAATATGTGTTATTCGGCTTTAGAGCAAATTGCTCTGATCTACAACAGAGATTTAATGGAAATTCATCACTCGAATTCAAATTCATTGTCACGTGATTTTGATTAAACTATTCAGGTCAATCGAGGTCATGTTTTCGACTGACAAGAGATTTGCTGCCGAAAGTTCTTGATACTATTTTTACATTTTGTGCAGTGAGGTCAACGGCACAATTTCATACCATAAGGCTCTTCGCACTGAACATCAACCTTTTAAAATTTGAACGATATTTGCCAATTTCCGTCATATTTTTGTGTTTCAAATGTGCACAAATATTTTTAATGTTAAGAGAATGTGAAACCCAACAAATATACAATGTTCCGTTCACAAAAACAACATTTTAACATGCCCACTAGGCTTAGGGCCCACAACTATATACATGCATTGAACGTGGTGTTATAAACGTACGTGAGGCCAAGTTTTAACACCAGATTGTGAATTCCTTAATTGTGACAGTCTGAATGGAAGACAGTTCAGATCCTCTTGGAATATGACCAGGAACTAAACAAAAAAACATCCCCATAAAAAATAGAATTATCATGGCAGACCAGTTGGAACTTTGACTCAAATTTAAATACTTAACGTGTGCATACAACACAAAGCTTATACATTTCACATAACGTTTATGTACGTACGTACGTGTAATGTACTTATTGTATTATTATGTACATGCGTACAAGCTTATGAAGGTAATACGCGCGCGTATTGTTCTTGTTTACGGTTTTCCCTGCAGCTGATTGGTTGGTAAGTGAAAAGGAAAATTTCCCGGCATTTTATTGGTTAAGTACCCTGACGTTTCACGTTCGGCTATACTCGTAATTTCCGGAAATCTCATTCAAATAATGTTACATGGCCGAAGTTCACGTGACCATAATGGACCAATCAAATTCTGGAATCCTGATCGTCTGCACAATTTACTAGCGTATGGGGTCAAGCCCATTAAAAATACAATTTCATACAATCAACAGTATATACATACACAAATAAGCACTTCACTGAGACCTAAATGTAGCGTAATTTGGTTAGGAAATTTCATACCAAACAGAAAACTTCAAATAAACTGTATCCTTTACATTCACACAATTTTCCCGATTGACAAAACTAGTTGTCTCTACCACAGATAACAAGGGATTTGCTGCCGAAAGTTCTCGATACTATTTTCACATTTTGTAGCGGAAGGTCAACGGCACAATTTTTCTCCTATTTTTGTGTTTCATATGTGCACAAATATTTTTAATGTTGAGGAAATGTTGAGGAAATGTGAAACCCAATTAATATACAATGTTCCGTTCACAAAAACAACATTTTAACGTGCACACTAGGCCTAGGCCCTTCAACTACATGCATTGAGTTGGATGTCCGACCTCGAAAATATTGTAACCATACAAACATAAAGCTTAGAAACTTATTTCAACTTACGTTTTGGTAGATTTCCCGAATTCTTTGTATAAATGGGTTAAATGGTCATTTCTATGAAAGACATTCAGTGTCTTGTGCACAGGATGACAGCAGAAAGCGTGACGTCATTCGCCCTATACTACGTATAGGCCGAAGGCCGAGAGTCGAAACTCCTACACCTACAAGTCACCCACCCATGTTCGTTCCAAGTTAGGGAAGTAGCAAGTCAAGTATTTCAGAAATAGAACATACCAAAGAAATGTGTAATTTAAATATTCTAGGGAAATTGTTAATAACAAAATTTGTTACAACCGATTTAATTTTATAGTAACTTTTTGTGCACTTTTTGTTCAATAAACCAATAATTGTATAAGTCATTAATATAACAACTTTGATTTTGACGTTATCCATGGATCAAGTGCGAGAAAAAAATGACAAACCATGCACATAGTGCAGATACTTTTCGCGATACCGGTACGGTACGACGCCAATGCATTTATTACTCATTGTTTTACGTCTGAACATAGCAGATTGAAAGATTAAAGCATTTTAAAGGAATTACTGCCTAACCATTCATGTCAACAAGTGTATTGTGGGATATGACTTATAACTACATTCTTGCAAGATTACATCCAAATTAGAACTTGACTAACATTAACAAGAATTTGGGATATAACTTGCTTCAAATTAGCTGTCCAAACCTACTTAATTCGCCTAGGGATTTGTTGTGTATACTGCTTTAATTTAAACAAAATTTGGCAAAGAATTCATGGATACTGAAAATGAAATAACCCATATTTGGATGTTTGTGAACAGAACATTATTTATGCCAAACAGACGGTAACTCACACACTAGCTCTATGACACATGCATTAATTGTTACAGTTGGGCTCATTTTGTCAGGAAAAGCTATTAACTCTTATTATCAAATTATGTGGTTCAACCCAATGAATTGTTGGTTTGCCATGCCTATTTCAAACCTGTAAACTTTCTGGTGTTAAAGAGGAACACATTAAACACTTAAATAATTCAATTGTGTGTAGGGTAAAAAAGTATGATTTGTAAATAATACAGGTAATATACACCAATTGACTTAAATAACTGGTACGGGTTACATGAAATGGTGTGTAAATTCAGGTGTTTAATACAGATCAACACATATTATTCTGCCATTAACTTTTAAAAATCATTCCTATAAATTTCCATGTACATTTATGATAGAGGAATTGGGACTTCATTGTTGAGGTAACAAATTTACAAAAGAATAAGTAACAAGCTTTGACATCACAATTTTGATTTTATACAATGATCACCTGTATAAATTTGACTTTAACAACTCGTAATCAACTTTACAAACATTCCTGACGGTTTCCTTATGAAACATTTGCCATAAGTCCTTCACTTATCACTACAGCTTTAGCTAAAATCAGCAAACTTTGCAAGGTGATGTTGATGCAGGTATAGATATACCACAGTATCTTACTATTTTACAATATGAGTTTTTAAGAAAGAAACATAAATCAACAAAATTTGAGGATCTTTTTATGCAGTCTAACAACTATAGATCCCCATGGTTGTAAAGTGTGGCCTATATTCAACTGAATTAAGCCTAGTAAAAGACATGTTGAAGTGTGATTTTTCATGTCTGTTTACTGCAAATAAAAACCTGGTCTACTGATTTTGATGTTGAATTTTCACTTGGGGTTTGTGTCTTTTTTTTGTTAGGCAGACAAATTTGTATGTATAAGAAGGGTACACTAAAATTACTATTTCATTTCCTGATAACCTGATAATAGTATATTGCACTGCCAAGAAAAATCATTATACATGTGCCTGGAGTCAGAAAACATTTGGGCAGGGTATTGTGTACTACAAAATGATATACAGGTATTCAGCTCACTAATATCTGGTACAAAATTAATTTACATTGCAAAAAATATTCGTACTCTGTAGTACAGTCAATGATTTTTAAGA
This sequence comes from Chiridota heheva, assembly GCA_020152595.1. NCBI lineage: Eukaryota > Metazoa > Echinodermata > Holothuroidea > Apodida > Chiridotidae > Chiridota > Chiridota heheva. The sequence goes on from JAIGNY010004072.1 coordinate 3,528,962, forward strand.
ATCATACAACATAAAAGTTGGAATACTATTGCACTTTGATAATTTGTTCATTGGATACCAAAGCAAAAACAAATGAGAGCAGAACTAAAGCTTGCCTATCAATGAGAAGAGAAATTGCATGAAGCAAAATTTTCAAGTGGAGCTTTTTATCTTCCCAACTTGAAAGCTTCAGAAACTTTTGCAAACAAATTAAAAGCAACTTAAATAAGTAATACACATAGAATAAAAACTGCAGGCTGCAATACAACATATAGGCCTATTCCAAAGAGATTTATGATTATTGTTTAAGTTGAACTTCATGAATCTAGGGCCTGCAATTGTTGGTAAATGATGTTGAACAGAAAAATGTGAATGAAACTGAAAACTTAGTTTATTGAAATAGAAATAAAAATAATACGTGAGCAATTTGATCCACTGTATCTCTACCAATCTAAACAAGTTGGCAACAAGTTGGCACTTAAGTTACTTTTACTTTGTTTTATACACACCTATCTGCCAGTTGGTCAGTCTGCTTAGACTTTGCTTGATGGGTGTTTTGTTGATAGCCAACTATAAAACTAATTAGACCTAGGCCTATATTGGTCTCATGCTCACACCACCCTAGCTAACAATTGTAATGTTGCGTCTCAAGCATGGCCTTTTTATCATGACAGATATTTGCTGATATTCTCTTTTGTATTTAATTAGTTGACGTTTTCTTTCTTTGTTAATGACTGCTGACGTTTATTGATACACATAGGCCCTACTGTATAATATATTCTAATCCAGTAAAAGTTATTACTGTACACATAACAAATGTCCCATAGTAAATGCGCGTGTACCGTGAGTATGTGACTAATAATTAACCCCACTCAAATCTACTATAACAAGTATAAATGATCTGTAGACCATCTTTCTTGAGTCTGTGGAAAAATGGAGATGATCCCTCAATACAAAAACAGCAAAAGGAAACAACAAATTGCAACGAAGTAAATAGTAATATTATAAGCTTGACATGGGTATGTTGTTACCAATTCTAATCAACAAATTGATAATGAACTTGAAGGCTTGAAGCTTTCTGAAGTCAATAAAATGGTAATGTACATAGCCCTAATGTTATGCTACCAAATTGCAAGTGGTTTCACAAAATGTAGGCCTAAGTTACACTAATGTTACTGTAGCCTGCCTAGGCAACACAATGACCTATGATTACCCCGGCGACGCTTTTTGAAAGCAATCAATCGCTACATACATGTCTGAATAAAATAAGATTTGATAAGCAACTAATGCTTGTTCCTAAATAAAACTGAAATTATTGCCTAATCCATATTTGTCAACGTTTACGTCGGTCAGTTAAAGGTTGAACTAACGGTGTACATACGGCGTTAGTTAGCTTTAGACTGTTTAACAACAACTGGCACAATTAAGATAGCACATTATTTTAAGTTTAACGAAATTGTTAAAGACATTTACTAGTTTTAATCATTTATCTCTTATCACAAAAATTATTAAAATACTTATCAGTTAGGCCTAAGTTGATAGATGCGATACATGCCTGTCTACAATCTAACGCTGCGCTAAAGTATTGTCGTCCTGCATGTACTGTAAAAAGAAATCGTTGTTTTTGTGTTCTTGTTAGAAATAAGATGAACGTTAATCTTGGTTAGAAAGACAAGTTATGATTAAAACTAATATAAATATAATTAATTTTGGACAGTAACAAATTTCAATTTATTTTGTTTAGGTTAATTTTGCAGTTTGCCTATTTTTTTTTTAGTGACTCCAATTTCCAATGTACCGACATATCTACTCCCCTTTCTTGGAACCAATATTGGTGGAGGACGAACGAAAAAGTATCACACACTGAGGTATGGGAGTTTCGACTCTCGGCCTTCGGCCTATAGGTAGTATTGGGCGAATGACGTCACGCTCTCTGATGATATTGTTGCAATTAATGTTGAAAACGCAAACGCAGCGTACAACTTGAAAAAGTGAGGATGCAAACCGGGCGTAGGAACAAGGAAAATCGCCATGCGCGTTCGTTAAGATGCGACAATTGCGTTGTTAGGCACTATTATAATCGTTCGAATTTGACTGCCTCAACGCCTTGTTTTTTTGTTAATATTAATACATACAAGTTGTACGCGTCGTACAAAAATAACACGCACGTAGGACGCACAATTTTGCGTTAATACGCTTAAGGCTGCACAGAGGATGTAGATACGCACTCAAAATATGTCAATAATATCTTTACGTAAGCGTTCTACTTTCTTATTGGTTGGGGAAAATGCTTACGTCCATTCTACATATTTGTACCTGAAATGCGCCCGTTCAGCGTGGGACTGGAACCGTATATGCGCATCACCATTGTTGTTTATTCTATGGACCATTTCAAACCGTGCTTAGCCGAACGTAATTTCTTCAATACTTCGACCTATTAAATGCTGGGGAAACTTTTCCTTTGTTTCCCAACCATTCAGGTGCAGGTTTGAGGAAAAATAGTAAGCAGCACTACGCGCGTATTGCCTTTATGCATAACGCACGTATGATACGTGCGTTTAAAAACATTTCTTCATACGCTTGGTCCCATACCGTGCGTGAATTGTGCAGACGCCTAATATTCCTCCAGTATTTTATTGGTCAATAAGATTCATTTAGTATACAATTGGTCCATTATGGACACGTGAATCTCGGCCATAAGACATTATTTAAATTAGTTATCCGGAAATTGCCGATTTAGATTTCAAAAGGTCTATGGCGCGTGATGATAAACTGGCAGCTGGCCGAGTCGACCAAGCAAGTCGACTACGCGCTTTTGAACATCTGAAAGTGGATGGACCCTTTTCTATATGTATGGCACTATGCTTTGCGCCGCTAATATACAGTCGGGAATCTGCTCTCTTCCTGAGACCGTTAATGAGTAATTTTCATTTTGCGGACGCCGTGACCTAAGAAGCACTTCCGGCTTTGTAAGGAGGATGGCTTACGATCTAAAATCTGTCACTCATTTTTGCAAATGAGGTTATGAACTCTTAAATTTATGCAAGAAACCCCAAATTTGAACAAATTGTTCCTATATATGGGAAGTATTAACTGACGTATAAATAGAAGCCCCGCCTGCTTGTCGATCAATTTTCTCGAGGATTTTGAACTTGGAATTGTAAGCTCAAGAATTTGGCTGAAACCAAACAGGTAATTTTCTATTTAAAACTTTGGCGTATTATAATTCGGATGATCAATTGAATATTTTTGTCGTGTATAAAAGGCTTTGAAATTACACATATATTAAATTCATCCATCTTCATGAATAAGAAAGTACTTAACTTGAAGTCTGATCTCGACCATGATTTTACGTGAGATAAAAACCTAAATAAAGCCTAATGTTATCGTTAACGTTAAATGGTAACGGTAGGCTGTTAGGCCTACAAGATTTTGTCAGTGACTTATCCAAGTTACTGTGCACTGTTTGCAGTAGGTCCTCTGTGACTTCAGAGTATTTTGCACCGATCATGGAAGTTGTAAACACTTCAGAAACAATAATCGGCAAGGTCCCTATCAATTTGAAGCTTATACTAGTCCAAGACCAACCCTGATAAATCATTAATTGGATTATTTTAAATTTAGGCCGGCCTATATATGTTTTCTTTATTTATGCAGCTTACAATTGTATAGGCCTATCATAAATGTATGATGCTAATTACTATGAAGCTGGGCAGCCGTGACAATAATATGAACTAGGACCTGGGCATACCCTAACCTAACCCACACAATTTTCATGGCTGGCTTGAGTCACCGATAGTCTTACTCATTAATACTGGAAAGTTTGTTTCCTCATTCATGCCAAAGATTTACGCCAGGAAACTGATTGTTTTTATTTACGCCACACCAGATATTCTAGCTTAATGTACTTTATTGCTTTTGCCAACTTTTAAAGCCCAATTACGCTGAAGCATCTAAAAACTGCCCATGCACGCTCAACGCCGATTATCTTCGGCGTAAAGTACTTGTCAATTGTATGACCCACCCCACTACCCCGGCATGGGTGAGTCAAAGGTGGGTCACTGCATTCCAAATTTTGTCCCACATGTGCGTCACTGCGAAGGTTTGGTCAGTCATATGTGTGACTCTGGGGTGCGTCATGGTCAGTCATTTTTCCACTGATGTGAGTCACTTAAATGACTAAAGGGGTGAGTCACTCACGGTAAGTCATTAGGCAACACCTAAGACAGTATGTGCGTCATTTTTCATCGTATGTCGGTCATTTTTTTTTTACTGTCACGTGCGTCAATTGTGCGTCAGTTTTTTTACTGTGGTGTGGGTCATTTATATATGTAAGTCTTTGTCAGTCACCGAAGTGACTGAGGGGTGGTCAAATCCACGTTTTGCATAGGCAAAAATGGTCAATGACGCACCCTGTCTGGGGGTAGTGGGGTGGTTCATACAATTGACAAGTGCATAACCTACAGTACATGTTTTCCAGTATGGGCTTAAGAATACTGTGTGGTTATTCGCAGGACTGCCCTGTGAATAAAATCACTCTTACTGCAAATATATCACTCCGGCTTGCAAAAAATCACCCCAACTGCGAATAAATCACTCCGACTGCGAATAAATCACTCTGACTGTGAATAAATCAATCCGAGTTGGAGTATTAAAGGCCCACTGAAGTGAACATGGGATAGGCATGTGTCCTTTCTATAATTATATGTGTAATAATTTAAATCACAATCTTTAACAAATGGTGATATAGGAAATATGTCCACTCAAACATCTGGCATAAACTCAAAATGTTAGGACACACAATTACTTAAAGTATCTAGCACTTTTCAATTATTGGTTCATTCAAAGTTTAAACAACGTCCTTAAATAAGAAAGTTCATTTCTAAAAAAGCATATTTAGATATTAAAAAAATCCTGTGATACTTCAACAATTTATTTTTGTTTGTTTAAGAAAGAAATATAGCAGTAATTAATCAATATCATGACAGCCCTAGCCTATTTTATGTTTATGAGACATTTGCTGTATTAATCATACAATAAATCTTTTCATTCACAGGTTGCTCGATACAGGTGTGGTCAATCTTGCTTCATATTTAACATATAAGTAGGCGATTTCATGCCAAAAAGATCAAAATGAATATCTTGTGTCTCGTGAAAAGCCTACTATATAATTTAAAAAAAAACACTTTCTGTTATTCTTAATTCTTACAAGTTGTATGAACATACTCATCCATTTTGTTTTAGAATTGTCTAAAAATTTATTTAAATATAAAATACAAACACTGTATGTTAAATATGAAGTTCTGAAGACAGCTTTCGCCTCTGTCACTATGAAAAACTCTCAAATTGGTTTGTATAGGATAAGGTTTGTATGTATCACATGCTTTCTGAGTTCTAAATTTAAAGTGAACTCTTCAAACACTATCCTGAACCTCCTTCATAGCACTAAAACATGCTTCTACCTCGACATCTACCACTCTTTACTTTCTTCTTAATGCCAAGCCTCTCCACTTTTCAAGGAAATGATATTTAACATTCCTTTCATAGATTGTAGAAAAACTTCCAGAAACAGCTTGGTGCAAAAAAAAAAAAAAACATTCAAAATTAATAGTTTAGATAATGATATGAAAATAGAGAATTGTTTTTAAAAACACCTTGAATTTCAGCTCTGTGATTCATATAATCATTTCCATTCAAATTCTTTGCTACTTTCTTTTTTACTAAATACATTGTTTTTGCTTTAAATGGCATTTTTGTGGATGCATGATTGCAGGTAAAGGGTGATATGTAGGTAAGTGCCAACATAACTCATAAATCAAACTTTTTTCACCACTTTTAATCTGTTTTTCTACTCTACCATAAAAAAAAAAAATGAAAATCTATGAGATCATATCCTTAGCCCCATTCTCTTAAAGCACCTTTTATTTATCAAGGATCATACCTCTTAAACTCACTCCTTTTCCATCATCATCGTCATCCTCCTTCTTCCCCTCCCATGTGTTGGTGAGTATTATGAGCCATTTCAATCACGTGCTTGGCTCAGCATTCCTTTTGTATCCCCAAAGTATATTGAATGTAAAAGGAGGTCCATTGAAGACCAGCTTTCATTTTATCATGTCTTCATACATAGAGGGCATATGCAAATTACATGCTCTTGTCAGACAAGGGAAGCACATGCCTGGCCCCTATGAACCTAATTTACCAAAGCGTTGGTGTTATATTCCAATTTTTAGGTAGCCCATGAGGGCCATGACTCACTTTCATGCAAGATCTTCACATTACATGTATGGCTCATATGCTAATTACACCAAAGTTGTATCAAGTCTCCATTCGGGTCCCAATTTACAAAACTGAGTGAGCAACTCCAGTCACAAAATCAGTTACTCGTTTACAACTCTTGAATAACACCCACTTATCCTTATTCTAAATCTCATTAAATCTGCATCTTGCATCACAGTTTATTGGGCACATCATACTGACTGTTTAAGTGCTGTTTATCACATATAAACTAACAAACAAGCAACTTCACTATCATTTAAAGATTGAACATATACAAAAATGTATGCTGCTTATTGTGCAATAGAGTTTGGCATAAACAAGTGAATGGGGGTTTGCAATGGAAATCTTGAAGTAACAGTAAATAAACATCATGTGTGGAAAACATGAATGGTGTGTTTTATATTCTGTACAATACATGCAGTATTTGTTGATATGGTTTGGAATAACTATTTTGTTCAACTTTTTTTTTCACATAAGATAAAGAGTGAATTGGGAGCCTAAAAAACTTTAAATATATATGTTATCCATCAAGTACATGTATATAAACTTACATGTTAACTTTTTAATTTGTGTATAAAATATTAAGTTTTGTAGCATACTCGCAACCCAAGAATGTTGTTTGATTAAAGGCTATAAGCTTTGTATTCAATGTCACCTTGCTGAAATTCAATAATGTTATCAAATCAGGGATGTGTTTCAAATCAGGAATGTATTTCAAATCTGGGATGCATTTCAAACCAGGCATAGAGTTATGTGTGGAGAAGAAGCATATGCTTTTGTTTGCCATACTTGAAAATATGACGGTTGTCTTTCACTATATTTAATTTTGCTAATATTCACATTGTTTGTACCAAGTAGTAAACTTTTGAAATAAGTTACCTGTGGGTATTTATACAATTTTTTTTATTTGTATTTAAATCTTCCTTGAGAGAGTCACACCTTTATAAGAATTTTAACATGATCAATGTTGGATGTTAATATTTAGGAAGGCCCAGGGTTGTATGGGCACAGTTCATACATGTATATTGATAAATGTATTCAATATAAATGTTGTAAAAGAGGTAGAAGATTCCATCATGCACCTATTTTTGTGTATATATTGCGGTTAGTATAGTTTCCTGTAATTGTGTTGTATCTTTCCTTGATAGATTCTTATTAAGATGTATGTTTATATTTTTATGTTCTAAGCAAATCTTCCTGTATCCACCAGGAAGGTATGAGGCTGTACATATATAAGTTTGTTTAAATGCATATATTTAAGTGCAGTTGTTTAAAATATGATTTTAGTTCATTTGAAACAAGCAAATGTTTTATGTACATATTGAATTCAATGTTTAAGTGAAGAAAATTTTGAAAGGAAAAAATTGTGTTTGTTCTTTTTTTGTCTGTTACTTTGCATACTTCCTTGTTATGAAGCTCAATTTGTTTGTATGAATCAGATTCAGAATAATCATCACTTAGTCAGTGCAGATGCTGCAGAAACAATAGACTTGCAGGGTCGCCCAATTATTTGATATTGACCAAAGATGAAGATGGCAGTGCAAATTTTCTGTTAACACCTGCATATGATGGTAGAGAATACAGTGGTTAAGGAGTAGGGTTCCTGGATTCCATTCCCAGCAGAGCATTTTTGATGGGTCCTTGGGCATGCCACCTTATCTTGGTTGTCTCTGCTCCACCCAAACTGTAATAATGGATGAGTGAATCTGTGATGGTTGAATGTACCATCCTACAGCCCACCATTGGCTCCTATCCACTTGCATCATTTGAACCGGGAAAAAGCGTTGGCTAATGTCACTGATGAAATTAACTTATGGCTTCCTTAGTCTTTGAGTGGTACCATCAAAAAAGATGATTATGGAGTATACTCCCATCCCAAGTGAACATAAACCCCTTGACTTTAAACATTCATCATCGTTGATGTTATTAAAGGAATATTCCAGTAAAATTTCATCTTTATATATTTGATGGAGGACAATACATTTTTTTTAGTGAAAACCCCATCATGTCCATAATAGTTCCTACAAGAAGTAAGGACACACAAACTATTTTTCTTGCACATCGAAAAGTGACTGTTCTATGAAATTTAAGCCACTCTTACAACTAACCCCAGAAGTTGTTAAAAACCTTATTTATTTATTTGAATTTTGAGGTCCTAGTTTTTATATGATCTGAGAAAATTTTCTGAAGATTTTTAAGGAATTATCAAAATATTATTTCCATTTAACATTTGAACATATAATTGTGCGAAATATAGAGTCAAATTTCAATAAGAGAAATCCACATTTGATTGCCATTTGAGTGGAAGTGATGTGTGTGAGGCACTTCTACAAGTTCAAGAATTGGATTTTGTGCAGTAATATTTGAACAAGCTAAATACATGGGGTTTTTACCAATCTGCTTCCTCTTTTGTCTATCACTTATGTAAACATGAAATTTGAGTGGAATATTCCTTTAATGCAGGGGTGGTGCCAGGATTTGGTTGACGGGGGGTCTAAGTATACTAATTTTTCACCTATGTACTAAAACATTTAGACCTGTTCCCGACGAATGCCCCAAAAAATTTCCGACGGGTGGGCTACAGGTCCCGAGAGTGGGGGGATCAGGACCGCCGAGAGGATTGCTGACTTGGGGCTGGGCCCAGGGGAAAATGAGTCGCCGACAACGACCAGTGAACACACAATTACAATGACGGGGTTGTCGCCTGCGTATTTGGTTATGATAGTAACAATGCTTTTACGAAACGCTTACTACGACCCGGATGAGAACACAGGTACGACGTACCGACAGACATAACATCGACAACTAAGTCAATGTCCACGGCCTTTGATAACCCAGTTGTGGTGCACTGGCGTGTCTATCCAACCCAGGCTTGAACCCAGGGCCTCGTGGTCTGTAGACGTGTATGATAACTGTCACACCACAGTCGGTAGACAGTGGAAAAATGAGTGTAGCCGGATCCCTTTATATTGGATTTTAACGTTATATTTTTTATCGGGCCCCCAAATTGCTCCGGGCCCCAGTACATTTGTAACCCCCCCCCCTCTCGGCGGCCTTGGGGAGATATACCCCGCCTGGCCCACCCCCTGCTAATGTCAAGAAGTGGTAAGTGTAGTTATTCATATTTTATATTAGTTCATTTTTCAATAAAAAAGTGGGCAGTGTCCATGACCTTGTTCTGGTCAGGCTGACATTGAGTGCATAGGTGCATCCACAATGGTTGCTTTACCCCCTTCTTAATTAATTTTGTTCCTCTTGACTTTTTTCAAATGCTGACTATACCCCAATGATTTTTTCTCAACTTTCATCATTAAACTAATTAATGAAATGATTTAATTTATGTACTTGTAATTTAATGTCCGCATTTTGTTCAAAATAGGCCATGCTCATCGACTTCCCCTAGCAAATCCATAATTTTACATTGTAGTGAGACTATGAAGGAAGATATGCAAATTCAGCACGTGTACCATATTTGGCTGTACTACGTCATCTTTCTCATGCATATTCATTTTTCTGTGACGTTTTGACCTACAGGCTGACCCTAAACAAAATGGCCGCCGTTCGCCGTAAAATTGGAAATAAAACATCTGGTACAGGTCGTATTAGTAAATATCATATTGCAGATTCCTTGTTAATTTGTTTATATATGTAGAAATATCAAGTGTGGAAAAACTCATTTACTTTCACAAATGTGAAATACGATTTTGACCTGATTTTTGTCTACCGGAAGAACACATTGCTCAAGGAAATTGTATGGACTATCGCCGTAACGAAAAGAATTATTCGTTACTACGGCAAAATGATATAAATATGTTTCGATCAGGTTTACAATGAAACCTTAACCTATATTCTGTCTTAAATGCGAGGTTTATTTTGAAAAGGAAGTTTCGGAAATTAGCGATCAATTTTTAAGTCTGTCTTTAGGTCACGAAGGTTCTAAATTCAAATTTTCGATTGCGCAATAATTGTTGAAAATTCGAGAATTTGCGAGGTCAGATTCCCGACTGTATATACTTAGGTAAGACATAAAAGCGGCGCAAATTTCTTGCTAGTAATGATGATCATTTTATTTTGAGATGAGCTGAGCAAAGTCCAATGCTCATAAATAGGGCCTATTAACAAGAACAGTTAGATTCTGTGGTTAAATTACTTTTTGTACACCAGAGTTTGTTTCCTGTAATGTAAATGGCTGAGAGGAGCATATACCTAATTTGCATACTTCATTATACCGTGATACACAGTGGCGTAACTAAGGGGAATTAAAAGCGAAAGCAGCCCCCGACCCTATAAAGGGCCAGTGAAAAATATATAACATTATTATACCATGGTGGACCCGCAGGGCCTCACTCGCTCCCGGCCAGTTAGGGCATACGCACCTTGTCAAGTTGAAGAAATTATTAAACATATATCAAGGTTGCTATGAAAAAATATACCGGAAGTAAGTGTTTTTATGTAATGCCCACTGTACAAGAGTCACGCTTACTGACAATTTGAAAAGCAGACAGACACTTTCAGCAAAAATGTCAACTCCATACTTTCAGCTAGCAATTGAAGCAAAATAGAAAATGCACAAATAATCTTTATTCAAAAGCAAAATAACCAGAAATAATTTGTTTTTTTCTTCATTTTATCATTGTTCAATTTTCATATGAAAGATGCCAAGACATGCGCTCCTTGTTTGCTTACCATTCTTTGATCGCTGATTAATAGAAAAGCCACGTGTGTTGTCCGTAGTACCATTATTTGTGTGTAGTGTACTTTTACGAACTAAAAAATACTTTTATTTACAAAAGTTTGCACTTTTATTCTCATTATGTGCAAAACTAGTTTGTGATTTTCTATGCCGAATTAAGCTTAAAGGTAAGGCAACATGCAGAGAAAACGTTATATTAAAATTATGTTCTAAAATGTTACTCATTAAGGAAAATATTGCGCCTCATGTTTTATTATTTTCTTCTAAATTTTGAATATGAATAGGTGTGCATGAACAGGGACAATGGACGTACAGCTTTCCCTACCGCCCGCAGGCTCGCTTATCGGGCTTGACCGCTAAAGTCACGCAACCGTCCAATATCCAGCGGCAACGGGACGCACTGGATAGCTGATGGCATTATTCCGTAAATATCTGTCATTGTCCGTTTTGCTTTCTTTCTAAAAGTAGGCCTATGATTTTAATATACTGTGCGTTGGTGACGTAGGTGACGTCACACACACACACATACACACACATGGGTACCTCTTGGGTAGCGGAAGTAACTTGTTATGTAATAATTTCTGTACGCGAATTACGTTTATTGATAATTTAAAAAGCAGACCGAAAACAAAATAGCAAATGCAAAAAGACCCTTTTCTTAAACGCAAAATAGCCAGAGATTAATGTTTTTCATTTTAGCAATCTTCAATTTTGACATGAAAGAGCGGTGAAAATATCGCATTGACTGTAATGATAAAGTTTCCCCTCCAACTTGGCAAATCGTACTGAGCTCGTACACGGTTACGTCGACTCCGACACGAGAATGGGTTATTTTTGATGAATATTTTGTGTCGCCTCAGCCAGTCAGCGAAATTTGATGATACTCATATATATTGCAAACTATTATCTAATACACAACTTATTTGAAGAAAACTAAATTCCATAATTCTATTTGGGATACCAGAATATCATTTGGGGGTCAAGTTTCCCCAGTCCCCCTTCTCCGTGGCTACGCCGCTGGTGGGTGGATGGGTGGGGAGCTTTGCATAGGCTCAATATCGTCAGTATTTGTGGGTTCGTTCAACTTTTGGCCCCATCAAATTAAAGTTGCAGAACATCGTCCTCTTCATTGTGGGACTTGTCCTTATCATTAAGCATTTATATATGAAATGAGGATATGCCTATACGATGTTAAAGGATACAATCAGTTTTTCTTCTTCATTATTCCGATATGTTTGTCATCTGTAGAAAAGCGGGAGGTAAAAGGATTGAGTCGAGGGCAAATACAGATGAATGCATGCATAGGCGATAGGCGAAGAAAAAAAGGTTGCTGGGATTAAGAAGTTGGGGCTGAAGTATTTTTCATCCCCCACTTTTTCAAGAAAATATGTTTTCATTCCTCTCTTCCCCAACCAACATATAAGAGTTTAACAGAAATAAAACAAATATACTACACTTTTCTGGAGAAACAAATATTTTTTGCTTTGAATAAATGATCATCAAGACCCATGGGGATTTTGCCACCTCATACAAATTTGGTCTCTGTCGATAACAAATTGTCAAGCACTCAGGATAACTTATGACGGTGATGTATATGTCTTTTATTACGGACTTTATAGGGCGCTCGAATCCAAAACATTAGTTTGGATTCGACACTGACTCCCTGGTTAAAACGTTAAAGGAGTTCTCAACCAAAAAGTGAGGGCGTCTTTTTTGTGATAATTTGTGGGCATTTTGTCCACGTCCAATCAAATCTCGCGATTTGTTTTTTTCATGGATTCTTTTAATTTTGGGACATTTTTCAAGCAATTTTATTATATTTTCGGGATATTTTCCTTCTTTTTCGGGATATATTATTCAATTCTTGCAAAATGTTCTTCATTTTTGAGAAATTTCAAATATTTTAACCAAAATTTGCCTTATGCTTTACCAAAATCTGCAATAATTTTACTTCATTTTACAACGGTATGTTAATTGAAATAGGCGCATAGGCGGGGAACCGGGCAGTGGGGACACACAAAAAGTGCCCTTTTTTAAGAGTAAAGGTGCCCTTTTTCATGGGAAAAAGTTTTTCAGAGTAGGAATCTGACCTTTCAAACATTAGATTATTTAATCTATAACCTATCTAAAATTTCCCTAAAGATACTGCAACATTGGGGATCCAAGAGCCCAACATTGAACTTTTTCTATAGACCTATACCGTTAAAAAGGCATTTACATCTGCTTACTTTTATTTTCCCCCAGTTATAATTTGTAAATTTTTTGAAATCTTTAAAAAAGGACCTTGCTTTAGCAGTTTAGTGTGTGAGCCACCCCAAATTTTATCTGTGGCGTCTTTGAAATTGGGCCTATAAGGCAAAGCTTAGAATGAGGATTCAGGCCATTGTCGTAGACTGACGTGTCTTTCCTGGTCTTCTTTTTAAAGTTCAAAAAGTGCCTTTTTACAGAGATAAAGTTGAAATTTTCTTTCTAATATTAATGACACTGGCAAGTCGCTTTATTATAACTGATCTATTTATTGACAGAATAAAGTAGCACACACATTCAGAGATCTCCTATGTGCAAGCAACCCAAATTTCAATTGTGCGTCACCCTTAATTTGGGGTCCAGAGAAACATTTACAATGGGGGCCCTAGTCACTTACTCACTAAAGACTGTATGATTATGGAGGTATTTTGTCTAATACATTCTGATATACCAAGCACAATTGATTTTATGCAGCTGAGAAAATTATAAAAATCGTCCTGAAACATTCTAAAAATAAACTAATTTGCTCTTAATATTATTTGGGATCTAAATAATTTTGACGTCCAGAATTTGTGCAGACCTTGGTATGAACGTTTCCTATTTTCCAGAATTTGGTCCTATGTATCTTGATATAATCAAGGAAGTTCGTACATCCTTGATATAATTGACAAATTTTTGTACTGGCAAATAAAAATAAAAGGTTACAAGTAATTTTTATAACCAATATAAGTTGGAGATTTATTTTAAGATGGTCGGGGTGGGGGTAAGGGGTAATTGAGTATGATTACCCCTAAAGCTACAATGCTGGCGAACATACTTTCAAAAAACTTCAGTCGGAAAGTGCCTCTTCAGTCCTGTGCCCCTCAGATTCAAATATCTTCCGCCGCGCAGCTTCCCCCTTTCCAAACCGTTGCTACGTCAGCTCTCTTCCTATAATTACCGTTTGCTCCCCTGTCACCTAGAGCTGAATACACCACTGATAGAACTCTAAACATGGCCCCATGGTACAACCTTTTGGAGGATAGGAGTTAAAATGTTTGTCATTTTTCCACTCCCCGTTCTCAAGTCTGGAGAATAATTGAAAACACAATCATTCAATGGGTACCTTTCGTTACAAGTTTTGTCAAGTATATACAGTTTTTGTGTGTATTTTGTAAGAAAATATATATATTATAATTATTGCTTTCTCCCAGAGCTCCTTTTAGTTTTCTGTATAATTTTTATCGTATTATTGTAGTCAAAGGCTGCAAGGTTCAACAAATACTTCCGTCGTGTCGATGCGATTGAAGTGCTTGTTTTGTTTGGTTTTCTTACCATTCCAAACGGTAGAAGGGATCATATATAACCATCGTTATCAAACAGTACTCATGTTTGTCCAGTTTATCAGGTCGAATCCAAAAGCGCGATTTAGAGGATTCGATTCGTGCAATATTCCTTTAAGGTAACGCATCTGTTAAAAAAATATACAACGCCACACTCAGAGGGATCAGTACATGATCATCTGAAACTAGGGTACTTGCAGCGAACACTACGATGCAGTGAGTTATCGCACTTTTCCTTGTTCCCCTCAAAGTTCTGTTGGCGGCCCCGATGAAATAACATGAATGAGCGCGGACGGTATCTCTGCAAAATCTCCTAGGGTCGGTTCCGATACGCCATTTGCACGAAATAGTATTTAGAACACAATCATTTAAACGGAAAATATTAAACAGCATGATGTCAAAACTAATCTTTTAAGCAAATTAGACTGCTAGAGCTTGGCGGTAAAATATTCGGCGAAAGGCTGATTGCTAAGACACTGGTCAAGACTGCACAACACATGGCAAATAAAGAGTTTCGAATCACGTAGAACCTTAAATGTGTAATTGTCTAGTTTTGAGTTTCCAGTTTCTTTTTTTGGGGAATGGCTGAACAATTGTTCGAATCCGCCGTTTTCTAACGTTAGACCTACAAGCAAACATGTGTAAAACAGTCTTCTGACTGTTTTTTTTAAAATTTAAAGTATATAGTGTTAAAAACAGTATCACAATTTGAGAACCAGTGACAGGAGCTTTTTAACCCACTCTATTGACTTAAATCATTCAAGGGCAACCTTTTTTTAAGCTCTTATGGGTAACAGTAGGCCTACATTCTTCAGACATTGAACAGTTTCTCATTCGAAGTAAACAATGTCAAAATGTCGTACACACGACTTTTTTAGCTCTTTTCACAATGAGTATCGACATAGGTTTAAAGGAAAGGTATCGTCCCATAAATACATTCAGAAGTGAACGCCGTGCTTGCAACCAGGGCGTAACCTAAGGGGGTATGGGGGTGTTACACCCCTACAAAACAAGTCTGACTATTTCGTCGGGAAA